>LPNX010091907.1:547161-596320 GCA_001517045.1 Pseudotsuga menziesii | reverse complement strand
ATCAGGATAGGACTTAGATTAGGTTAATGCATTTTCTTTTTCTGTCAATTATATTATTTAGATTTCCATTGAATCAGATCTCTATGTTCATATCATTCTCAGATTATTTTTATTATCTTGTGATCAATGTACAGGTGTATATAATGTATTTCTGTGATTTATCAACCCTGTTAATATTTAGTTACCTTCTTATTCTTGTATTATAAATCTAATTACTTAAAGTAGATTAAAATTTAACTGATTGATTTTTTAATTAATAACATTTATTAACTTGTACAGAGATAGGTATATATCTGATTAATAATCAGTAGCGTTAGCTTTATCTTTTAGAATTTTCTTTAATTAGACTTTCAGGCTAACAGAGCCTTTAAACCTGTCAGGAACAACCATCCCAAATAGCTTGGATCCTGCTTTAAGGATCCCAGTATGGGTTGTATTCCCCCGTTGCGTGCATAGTCACATATGCTCGTCAACAATGGCACTAGAAGGAGGTCCAGCTCAAGCTAATGGATGATGGAAACAATCCTGTAAAAAAAGTTAATCAGCCTATCACCCCTCAAATACAGTCATCATCACAGCCACGTATGCTTAGGTCATCACGATCGGGTGAAGCCCCACTGAACGACTCCGTTCAGAACCTTATCTCTCAGTTCAACTTTCCCGGTATTCGCCAACCTGAAGAAATTGACCAAGTCGAACAGGCCATAAATGAATCCCATATAATTTTAACCAGGGCTTATTCGAAAATCACCGGGACCCAACCTACGGAATTGTCTCTTGCTCAGATCAGATGTCCCCGTATTCATCATACTGAGTCCTCCTCCAAAGAACCGGAGCAACCTTTAGGTGTTCCCCCTAACTATCAATTACTTCATTCTATAACAGGCCCCAATCAACCTTCATCTTCTTCAGGACCACCTTCTTCAAGAGGGGCTGGTCAACCACCTCGAATTCTTCAAACACCACTTTCACCACCTCCATCACCAAGGAACATGGCAGGTGTAAACCCCCCAAACCCTAATGCTAATATGCCATGGTTAGCTCAGGATGCAGTGGCTGTCCCAGGTGATCAACACCCTTTACCTAAGCATCTTGAGAACTTGTTACCCAAGTTCAACCCTGAGCTGAAAGAACCAGCCGAAGACCATGTCAAGAAGTTTATGCTAGCAGGTCGGCTCTTGGATGTTGAACATGAAGATGTAGTCTGTCGACTTTTCCCTTATACATTTGAGGGAAAATCTTCGACGTGGTATTTTTCTCTTACGGCTGGTTCCATTACCAGCTGGAACGAGTTCGACCTTGCTTTCATGAATAAGTTTGGAGATGACAAGACTCCAGCTGCCTTGGTGTTAGAATTGTCTAGAATTCGCATGGAAACCAAGGAAAAGGTCAAAGATTTTAACCAGCGATTCCTAACTCTAAGAAACAGGATTCCTACTGCTTCAAGGCTAGCTGAGGATGTCACTATAGAATTTTACACTTCAGCCTTTCCTGTGTCAATGGCCATGTTTGTCAGACAAAAGGCCAAACTTACCCTTGCTAAAAACTTTGAAGAAGCAATTAAGGTTGAGAAAGATATGTCTGCCATAAAGGCAAATCCTGGAGTAGACACAGATGCTGCATCTTCTTCTCGTAAGAAGACTGACAGTCCTACCAAGAACATAAAACCTGAGAAAAAAGCACAGGATTCATTAGACCTAGATAGCCTCCAAAGAGTTATTAAAAAACTGTCTAATTAAATCATTGATTTAAAGAAAGGCACTTCTGAAAACACTCCTAATAAAGAACCACCTAGACAACCTTTTAGAAGGCCATTCCCGAATACAGCTCCTAGACACACCCCACCCTCTAAAGCCAATAGTGTTGATGAAATTAACAGTTTCCTCAAGTTATTAGTTTTAGGTCTAGAAACATCAGCTGAAAATGAAACTCAATCTTGAGGACAGAGTTCTAAAGGTACCCAAGACAAAGATAATGACACAGAAGATAAAACTCCTCAAGTTATCAGCCACTTCTGGGATACTACAAAACTGACTGATGATGAAGATGTAGGTGTTGTCAATGTAAATCATAATCAGTATAACACTAGAAGCAAGAAAGATCATCCCTCAGGGGAACCTTCTACAACTGCTACAGATAATAGTTCAGCTGCTCAAATAAAAACCCAACCTGCAAATAGTAAATCTGCATCCTCTCTTGAGTTAGAATACGATCTAATAGAAGATTTAAAGAAAATCAGAGCCAACATCTCTATCTATTAAATCCTTAAGTTACCGGTGATTAGAGATAAAATGATGCAAGGGGTATCTCCAATTAAAAGTGGAAAAACTCCTTCAATTCAAAACAGCCCTGCTAACACCAAAGATAACCCAACAAAATATTCAGTCAATGCATCATCCATAGGCAAGAAATCTGATCCTTCAACTCCACCTTTTTTACTTACGTTTGAAATATGCAATCGTAAAGTGCACAACTGTATGATAGACTCAGGGGCCTCCAAGAATGTTATGCCATACTCTGTATGTAAAAAACTTAATGTTGTCCCTATGCCTTGTGATACAAGTATTGTGCAGCATGATCGTTCAAACGTGAAAGTAATAGGTAAGTTGAAAGAGGTGTTGATTAGGTTAGCTTCGAATCCTGAAGTCCATTTTATCATTGACATAATTGTAGCAGATATCCCAGAAGCATATGGTCTATTTCTCAGCAGAGATTGGTCTGAGAAACTGAAGGGATATTTTGCTACTGATTGGTCACACTTATGGATATCTCATAATGGTTTCCCGAACAAGATTAGAATTGATCGGGAATGCTATATGAAGCATACCGTCACCGAATTGGATGACTCGAATGAACCGGTATTATTCACCGATACCATAATGGGAAACTATATGGCAGACTCTTTCTTTGTAGACCTTGAAGCTGAAACTTCATCAATAACAGGTGCAGAACAACAGTCTGAAATTTGCCATTTTTCGCAAGTTCCAGATGAAATTCCAGTCCCAAATGCGGTACACTTAGATATGAACAATGGTCTATGGTATTTATATTTCGACGGATCTAAGTCAAAAGAAAGGGCTGGTGCAGGTTTCTTGCCGATAGACCCCTATGGGAAAAGGTATTTCATAGCTTGCAGGTTAGAATTCGAATGCACCAACAACGTGGCTGAATACGAAGCTCTGATTCAAGGGCTGAAAAAAACAATTGACCTGGGAGCCAAAGCTTTGGTAGTGTTAGGAGACTCTGAGATAGTTGTTAGACAGGTACGTAACACTATACATTGCATTGCTGGACATTTGAGAAATTATCGGCAGTGGTATGGAATTTACTATTAGCATTTGAAGCCTTTAACATAAGTTCTATCCCTCGTTATCTAAATCAGGAAGCTGATCTTTTAGCTAATGTTGCTTCAAGGTTAATTCCATCTGAAGGTTTGCTTACTGATTCTTTCTCGGTTGAATTGCTTTTCAGACCTTCTATACCTGAAAACATAGCAAATTGGAGAGTCTTCGACAACGACGAGCAGTTGATCGATTTTCTGACTTTGAAGGATACTTTTAAAGATGCGGTCATTGACGAAATGACTCACGATGAGGATCTATATAATTTTGCGGTAATTCATAAGCCTTGTTCAATTCAGGAATCTCTCAATCAGGTTAGTACTCTTCCCAGATCAGTAATCAAACTTGAGAAATTATATGACTTGAAGGATAAATTTAAAGCTGCAAGGAATTGTAAAACCAATAGCTCCATTATGCAGTCTGAAATTGTAAATCTAGGCACTGAACATGACCCTCAATGTGTCAATCTAGGCAGTATGTGTACTCCCCCAAAAAAAAAGCCTTCATAAGACTCTTTAATGAGTTTAAAGACATTTTTTCATGGACGTATGAGGATCTTAAGACATTCGATCCTAATATAATGCAACATGTCATTCCCATGAAACCAGAGGCTAAACCTTTTCAACAAAAATTGAGGAAAATGCATCCTATCCTAGAACCAGCTGTCAAAAAGGAGCTGAATAAACTTCTTGCCGCCAGAATAATTTTCCCGGTTCGGCATGTGCAGTGGGTGGAAAATATTGTTCCCGTCAGAAAGAAAAATGGTGATATCAAGTTATGTGTCGATTTCCGAAACCTGAATAAGGTTTCAGACAAGGACAATTATCATGTTCCTCCAATGGAGAAAATCTTGCAATAGGTCTCCGAATCTAAAATGTTTTCACTTCTAGATGGATTTTCAGGGTACAACCAAGTGTTAGTATCCAAAGCTGACCAGTTGAAAACAACCTTTAGGACTCCTTGGGGAACCTATGCCTATAGGAAGATGCCATTTGGTTTAATAAATGCCGGAGCAACATTTCAGAGGGCAATGGACATCGCATTCAGAGGTCTAATCAGTAAGTTTGTCGTTATTTATCTTGATGATATCACTGTCTTTTCAAAAAACAGAACTGATCATTTAACTCATCTCAGGAGAGTTTTGAGCGTTGCAGGAAATATGGGATTTCTCTAAATCCTAAGAAATCTATCTTTTCAGTTACAGAAAATAAGTTACTGGGTTTTGTTGTTTCTAAACAAGGCATCAATATTGACCCAGAACATACCCGTGCTATATCATAGATTTCAATGCCTCACTCAAAGAAGTCTATGCAGTCATTTCTTGGGAAGATAAATTTTGTTTCTAGATTTATTCCTGGGTTCACGGAAATTGTTAGGCCGCTTCAGAAAATGATCAAGAAAGATGCTGAATTTAAATGGTCTGCTGAAGAGAAGCAATCTTTTCATGACATCTTAAAAGCTATTATTGAAGCTCCCACCTCAACAAGCCCATATTTTTCTAAGCCATTTATCTTGTACACGTTTGCTTCTGATTCTTCATATGCTACCGTTCTAACACAGAAAAATCAGGAAAATAATGAAGCTCCCATTGCTTTTACGAGTTCTGGTTTGAATGGTGCAGAACTGAATTACCCAGAAGTGGACAAACAAGCATTCACTGTTTTTAAGTCTGTCAAACATTTCCGGCCCTATTTGCTGAAGTCTCATACCAAGGTCATTGTGCCATATTCCGCAGTTAGAAATCTCCTAGTACAAAAGGACCTGGGTGAAAAGCGAGCCCACTAGGTTACAACACTTCAGGAATATGACTTGGAAATCAAGCCTTTAAAGATTGTCAAGGGACAAGGACTCTGTAAGCTAGCAGCTGGATCTTCGAACAGTTCTGAATCTGATCTGCACTTCTTTGGTGAACCTTTTTTGTTTGAAAGGGAAGTTTTTCCAATCTCTACTCCTCTTGATTCTTGGTATAATGATATTAAGTTTTTTCTATTGCATGGGAATGCTCCTGAACATTTAGACCCACGTAATAAAAGAGCTTTGAGATTGAGATCTGCCCCTTATCAGCTGATTGATAACATTTTGTTTAGAAATAATTTCAAAGGAGTCCTCCTTCGTTGTCTAGAAAGAAATGAGGTTGATAATGTGTTATCTCAACTACATGCAGGACCAGTCGGGGGACACTTTGGCGGAGAAACCACTGCACATAAGGTACTCAAAGCTGGTTACTACTGGCCTACGTTGTTCAAATATGCATATGCCTTTGCCAGGAAGTGTCAGGAGTGTCAGAGAGCAGGAGGCAGGCTGAAGAAAGCAACGTTACCCCTCCAGCCGATTATTATCGAAGTCCAATTTCAGCAATGGGGTCTGGATATCGTTGGTCCAATCATACCAGCGTCTTCACAGCAGCATAAATAAATTTTTACAGACACAGACTATTTCACTAGATGGGTTGAAGCCATCCCCTTGCGAGTTGTTAACTCGGAACATGTGATATCATTCCTCGGTTCTTTTATTATCACCAGATTTGGTGTTCCTGAATCTTTGATTTTTGACAATGCAACTTATTTTTCTTCTGTTAAATTAACTGAGTATGCATTGGAAAAGGGTATAAAGTTAAAGTATTTAGCTAATTATTATCCCCAGGGTAACGGGTTAGCTGAATCCTCTATTAAAAACTTAATCAATATTCTCAAACATACGGTGGTAAATCATCATAGGAATTGGCACAACGCCTTATCGAATGCCTTGTGGGCTGACAGAGTGACTCCCAAAGTTGCCTTAGGAAACTCGCCCTTTTTCCTAGTATACGGAAAGGAATCTATATTGCCTCCTCATTTATTTTTACCCTCTTTACAGCTCTCCCAGTCAGTGCCGGAAACACCATGTTCTGCCATGGAGCATCGAATTAACACCTTGCATAAACTGGAAGAAGATAGAGAGTTGGCTAGGAAAAAGTTTGATAAACACCAATAGACCGTGAAGCACTAGTTTGATCTCAGAAAATCAGTCAGTCGGGATTTGGAAGTAGGTGACCTAGTTCTGAAATGGGACAAGGAGCATGAAGACAAAGGAAAACATACGAAGTTCCAATGGCTGTGGCTGGGACCATTTATTAGTATAGAAAAACTTGGTCCTAGCACTTTCAGGTTGCAAACATTGGAGGGTGACATTGACAACCTTCCATTGAATGGTCATCTGATTAAGAAGTATTTTCGCTGATCCCCCTCAAGGGATTACCCTGTACATATCTAGTGTGGTGGGTTTGGTTTGTGGAATTGGTTAGTGAGTTTGTTTGTTTTGTTAGTTTAGATATTTTCTCATATTTATTGTTGTTTTATTTGCTCATTTCTGAGTCTGATCAATTTATCAAACTTCAAACTGATGACTTCTTTCAAGTTCTGTAATTGATCTGAAAATCATGCACAAAGATATTATTGTCCTAAAAACTGTCACACTATTTTACTTCTTGAACAGGGAATAGTTTTTCATTGCTATAGATTTTACCAGAAATTCTTGAATCATGTTAATATTAATCGATGATATGGGCATGTGCAAAGATTTTTCTGAAAGGATTAGGGCAAGATTTGGCAAGGTTATCTTTTAAATCTTTTACGCCATCCCTTCTCGTAAAGAGAATCAAGTCTGCCTCCCCATCTGCTAAGATAATCTCACGGCAGATTATATATAATTACATTCTGGCCACGGTTGGGTTGGAATACTTTCAAGATTAATCTGAAGGACAGAGGGTCTCATAATGAGCCAGTCTGATCAGGATCATAGGTTTGCATTTACTAACATTGTTTTTTCCGGTCACCAAGCCTGGACAATGGCCTTTGGAAAAACACTGAGGGATAAAAGGTATCAACATGAGCCAGTTTATTTATTGTGGTGTAGATTGGTGACTGAAATGGTTGCTATCTGGTTACCAGGCCAGAACCATGACCTTCAGAATTATGCTAAAAAATAAAAACACAAAAAAAATAAAAATGATGGTGACAATTCAACCTAACCAGAAATGTATATCTTTAAACTAGCAGATGGGATACTGGCATTCCTTGGGTTTTGAAGCAACCCTGTCGAGGCTATAGACGCCTACTCGCAGCAGGGCCATGCTTATGGTATTGGGGTTTTATTCTTAAAACCAAGCCCTTGATTGTTCTGCTCCTTTTTGGACTGATTTTTGTTAAAAAATCGATCTTTATCAAATAAATAATTAGAACTGTAAATTTCTGGTAATTTTTAGAACTGTGAAATGCTTGGACCTGTTGAAGATGTTAAAATATCAATGTTTGTATAATGACTTATATGAAGGATTTAATTTCTTTGTTTGCATGGTTTTAGGATTAAGAAGCAGAGATAACTGTTTTGCCCAGTCAGTCACCATCTATTGTGCCCTTGCTCAACAGCCTTAAAAAACATTATTTCATCAAACAAAATCCTATTTTGTTTTGATGAAATGTTCGAATTTCCGAAAGCAAATCTAGTGGATCACCAGCTACTGAAACAATGAGATTCTGCAAGCTACTGAATCAGTGAAATTTAATGTTTTTAAGCAGCTTCTACAAACCCTAGGTTATTTCACAAAATCACCATTATCAAGTTACTATTAACAATCAAAGGGTAAGTATTAATAATTTCCATATCTAGTTTTACTATAACCTAATCTGGAAACTTTATCCAAGCATTTATCACTCGATATTTACCCTTATGATTTTGATATTATAGCCATTTATAAGGTTACGAACTTGGATGATTGATCATAGTATGGTTTGGCACGATATGATAGGTTCCCTTCGGATGTTAATCGATGGGTATGCATGGTTGGGTCAATGTAAATTATGGCAAGGTCTTGGAACATTGGAGGCTTAATATTTTATACAAACATGCCATATCCTAAGTTTACCTTTTGGATTCCAAACCATATTCAATATCACCATGATTGTTGAAAGTTGATTTTTATAATATGGTCTATATCGCAAAGCTTGGTTTTGATTTGGTCATTTTATTATGTTGTATGGCTCACCACCTTTGAAAGTTAGATCAAATCTACGGTAAGGGTAACATGGATTATTGGCTATCATCAATTCAATTTATGTCGTCGCCTCCATTTTCGATTTACCTACTGTGAAATTGATATGGTATCATTACGTTGGTACTCAGCTCCATCCATCACATTCAATGGCTAGTACGCGACCAATGTCATGGCATCATCCTTGTGCAGCACCTGTAATCTATGCCTAGAGTGGTCTTACGTCAATAGCTCGGGGTAAATAATCACAGGATCGGTTTAACCTCGAGTTGTTTGCTGTCATTTCTCATTGTAACTTCCTGGTTGTGTTATCGTTCCTTTCATGCCAAACTTTCAGGAGTTTCGGCTGCGTTCGCTCATGGTGCAGTCAATTTATGAATGTTTAGGGCTGCATTGCTTAGGGTTTTTACTGGGTCTGCACCCTGAGTGTTCACTCTCTGGTTCTCTGTCGTGGTGTGAGATCGAGTATCTTGTCTGGGTGATTTTGCGTGCCTATGAACAGGCAGTCATGGCGCCAGTGGTGAGAGTTGAGCCCTATGAGACGAATCTACTTGTTTCGAACCCCGAACTATTAGCAAAGGTTGAGACTGTCAGATGGTTGTCATTTGTCAGTAAGTTATCAGATTCGAACCCCAAAGTCATGAGGGTGTTTGCTGTGTCTTTGGCCAACTTTCAGGTTAAAGTTGGTGATCTCTAGTTTCGTGTGGATGAACGTTCAGTTGCGCTTGCAACTGGTTTGCCATTAACAGGCGAAAGGTGGTTTAAATATAAGCGAATGAACATTACCGAATGGAGGCAGTTTCTCAAAAACCCCTGTCAAGAGGCATCATTCCGAGCTGGTGTCTCCCGCATATACTTTAAAAAGGAATGGCGCCCAGTCTTGGACTTAATACACAGGTACATGACCTGTGAAGGTCGTCTGTCTTCAGCCTATGTTTACCATCTGTGGTTGATGTCTGTTTTTATTGGGTTCCCTCTGAATTTACCTTATTACCTAGTTCACAGTCTGTTTAAAATGTCCTCTGCAATTAAAAAGGGTCCGAAACATGTTAGTCATATCCTTTTCCATCACAGATTGGTCCAAATGTTAATTGAGAGGGAATTGTCAAAGTTAAATAGGTCATGGGATGATTTCATTGATTCTAATGGTTTTTCAGCCTTCTGCCACTGTCAGTTTGACTGTCCCAAGGAATGTATTAGGCATCAAGAGTCTAATCCAGTTTCGGTCTCGCCTTTACGCCAGCCTTCATCAAGCAAACCCATGTCAAACCCTACTGGTCATATGAGCCTCAGTTCCTGTAACGAGCCGATTCCTCCTCCTGTGGGTAGCCTCGGTTCCTTTGTGTCTACAAAGCGTATGAAGGAGTCTTCGGGTTTGTCTCCAGTAACGCCAAAAAGAAACACTAATACCTGCAAACGAACTGGTAAAATGCCGAAAACTAAGTTGATGGGTAGGTTTACTAGGAGCATGGCTAAGTGCAATGCTGTCAAATCACCTGTGAATGATGGTGTTCGTGTCGAGATGGTTGTTATAGACGATGAAGAAGATCACCCTATTTTTCCTGTTTATAACCATAATGTTGGGCCTGAATCTGTCTCGAACCCTGTCGAGGGTAGTCCTCCCGCGTTTGATAAGGATGTTGGACCTGATCTTGTTGTTGATCTCCCAGTTAAGGGGAAGCCCATAGAGACAAATGTATCAGGTTCTTACCAGGTTGAGGATATGATGCACCCCCTGTTTCTTAACTTCTTTTTGGATAAGATTTGCAGCATGGAAGGAAGGGTGACTTAGATGTCGGCTCATCGTGATGTTGTGGAGGCCGAGAATGTGAAGTTGAAAGAGCAGTTAGATGCAGACAATAAGTCTTTGCTGCGTGTTAAAAAGCATAAGAATAAGCTAATTAGAATGGTCCTTAAGTTACAGAATGAAAATGTTAAAAATGAAGAGAAGGTACGGGAGCTCAATGCTCAAATTACGCTAATGCAATTTAAGGGACAATCACATAATCCATTGAGTGGCGTAAACATTCAGGTGTTTAACGCACCTGTGAATTTATAATGGGTTGAAATGTACTTGCTTTTGTTTTCAGGATTGAAGTTATCATAGATTGATAATCGGTTTATTTCTTTACAGGTATTTGGTTTGTATTAATTCGTTTATTATTTAGTTTATTTGATTTTCTGTTTGTTTATGTTTTAATTATGTTTCTTTTGCATTTGCAGTATCGCAGATAACGTTTTGGGCTCTCTATTCTCAGATTTTGATGACTCCTTAATGACTGGATGATCCCTACGTGACTGGGAAAAAATTGGTTGGCGAGGATTTTTTTCCAGATGTTTCTATACAGTTAGTGCTTTTGTCATCTCCCCCGATTTTGTGCTATAAACCGATTTTCTTCAAATTTCAAAATGTTATGATGTACATAAAAAATGACATGTTTCACTTGTCATTTTAGGACGAAAATTGGTTATGATCTTCAGTTTGTAGTTTCCGATTGTATAGGATCATTTCTCTATGAGAATAGCTTATTTAAAGAGACATGTGTGTACTAGGAATGGGTCGATGGTTTGGGAAAGGAAGAAGACAAGACTACGGTTTGATCTTTCTGTAAGTCGAGGCAGTTTCCTGTCAGCAGATACAGTATTTTAAACTGGTGATAAGTTATATATATGTTTACAGTTTTATACTTTGCATATGTGTTTATGGTATCCCTAGTCTTGTTACTTTTTTTCTATATTATTGATGTTTGTCATAATCTCTTTAAAGAATTGTGCAAATATATTACGTCCGATTATCGACTTATGCTGATTGTCGATCTGTTGATGAACGTCATGTTGTAAATTTGATGATTGACATCATTACGTATGTGGCTTATGTGTCTATTGGATGATCTTGGTGATTTCTGAATTTCTTTTGAACATTTTCAAGATGATTTATAGCCCCATTAGCAAATTCGATTTCAGTTTAAATATTTGCATCGCTCCTGATCAGGATAGGACTTAGATTAGGTTAATGCATTTTCTTTTTCTGTCAATTATATTATTTAGATTTCCATTGAATCAGATCTCTATGTTCATATCATTCTCAGTTTATTTTTATTATCTTGTGATCAATGTACAGGTGTATATAATGTATTTCTGTGATTTATCAACCCTGTTAATATTTAGTTACCTTCTTATTCTTGTATTATAAATCTGAGTACTTAAAGTAGATTAAAATTTAACTGATTGATTTTGTAATTAATAACATTTATTAACTTGTATAGAGATAGGTATATATCTGATTAATAACCAGGAGCGTTAGCTTTATCTTTTAGACTTTTCTTTAATTAGACTTTCAGGCTAACAGAGCCTTTAAACCTGTTGAGAAAAACCATCCCAAATAGCTTGGATCCTGCTTTAAGGATCCCAGTCTGGGTTGTCTTCCCCCGTTGCGTGCATAGTCACATATGCCCGTCAACAAAGCCGCAAAGGGTGCAAGCATGGTTTGTTATCAATGCCTTATTCATGACTATTGGCACGGTTGGGAGTTCAACAACGGGGATGTTTTTGTTTATATCCATGGAATCTAGATGCGCAAGGGTCATTGGGATTCCAGGGAAGTTCTGAGTTGGATGGACCCATTGCTCATAGACGGTGCAAGGTGGGACTTGTCATCGCTCTGCAGTGGTTTTGGTATTCTTTCCCCCGACTCTTTTGGGTTGGGGTTGTGCTGGTGTAGGTGCAGTGGTTGGCTTGTGTGGACCGGGTGGAGGGTGAGACTCAACCGCAATCGGTTGCACCGAGGTTAAGACAACCTAGGGCATTGCTGGTTGAGTTGGTGGATCAAGATACCACAATGGAATTCCCAATGTAAAGCTGGGTAGGATTAAGGTGGCCATGACCAGCTTGCTGATGACATCGGGTGGGGGAAAGAGGAAGGGAATCATATGGACTGGGGATGATCCCACATAACTCCCGACTGGTTGCATGTGGGGATGCGGTTGTGATTGCGGATGCACGTAATGCTGCTGCTGTGGGTGGTGTTGCGGCTGCTATTGGTGGTGCGGCTGTGGACAATGTTGTGGTTGTGGTTGGGGTTGCGGCTGTAGTTTCTATTTCGGTGCAACGGTGCTAGATGAGACCATGCACAAGTCCGCAGTTTCATTTTGTGTCGGCAGTGGCGACACCAATGGGAAAGGAGCCATCATGGTGGGATTGGTAAACATCCTAGGGCCCACATTCAATGGTGGGGAGGATGGTGTGTTTTCAACCACAGTGTCGATTGTAGGGACGACATTGGCATGTGTGTTTGTCCCTTGCAGCTCAATGGTAGTGATGGTAGGGATAATTTTGGTGGGTGCCGTTAACCCTTGGGGATCATGATGAGTGAGCTGGTCAACGATCATAATATTCCCTTCATGGGGGAACATCATGAGACAGAAGACAGTTGATGTGACTGCTCACATGGCATACATGTAACTCCTTCCAAGGAGGAGGTTGTAATCCAGTTAAGCATTGATGACTTCTATGTCGATCAGCAATTTGTCTTCCCGGCTAACGTGATGGGGACATGGGGGAGGATTCCTTGGGATTTAGTTAAATGTCCATCATAAGCCCCAAGAGTTATGGAGGATGGTTGCAGAATTGGTGATCCAAGTTTCTATCAAGCCAAGGTAGAGATGACGCACATGGATGCCCCCTCATCCACTATGCACCGATGCACAACCAAATTTTGGATGGACACCGAAATTTGGAAGGAGATGGTCGATGGCATGTGAAGTTCCCCGTTCTCCGTGTCAAAGGTGATCAACTTGGAGTCAGAGGGGTCTACTGCCCCTAGGGAAGCTAGTAAGGATTTCCGTTGCATTGGGCACATTTTAAGTACCTCAAGATAGGACATGGTGGTTGGTGTTTGGTCCAAATCATCCACAATGCTATAGCTGATTGCAGCTCTAGCTGTGGTATTATTGGCAACTCTGCGTTCACGGGGGCACAGGAATGGGGGTAACTGAAGAGGTAGGTTGACTGTTTTGGACGTTGATGCCACTGATGTGTCAGTGGGTTCGGTGGTGGTACTGTACTAATTCCATCGGGTTTGCAAGTTGACTTATTTAATTGTCATGGCTAGTAGGTGGTGAACACCTGTTTTGGCTGTGGGAGGTGCCCCCAGAGCATTGGGATTGGGTTGCGGAGGGGGAGCGGTTTCCACCAATTCTTGGACTGGTAGTGGGTTTTGAAGCACCATGGGGGGAGGTCCTTGTGGTGCCGGGTTTGGTTGGTCTTGATTGGCAGTGTTGGTGGCCTGTTGGGCCTTGTTTTGAATGGCTTTCTTTACATGACCCATGAGGGGACACTCGAATGTGTAGTGCCCATAAACATCACAGAGTGTGCATGGTTTGTTTGTACGCAATGACGCATTGCATCTTGGTGCATTTTGTCGTGGGGGGTTTTGGGCTGGCCGGTTTGCTGTGGCATTGTTGGGAGGGTTCAATTGTTAACCGCCTCCCTGCGGTTGCTTATTTCCTTTGTTACAGGGGCCGGTTATTTCTAGCTTGCCCTTGTTGGTTGTTGGGGGTAGGCTGGTTGGGACGGTTTTGTTGTGTGAACACTTGTCCCAATGGAGTGGGTAGAGTGGGGGCAAGGGCTTGAAACATTTGTACTGGTGGTGCATAGTAGATATGAGTGGGAGGTGGTGCCACAAACATGGGAATTTTCCCCACATACTCCTATGTTGTCCAAGCCATGGCCTGAGTCTATTGCGGTGGCACAGGTTGTGTGTGCGAAGTTGTTGCTCTGGACTAGGATATCATTCTTGCGTAGTCTGGAGCTTGGTTCTATTAAGAAACACTAGCAGTATTGCTTGGTTATGCTAGAATGGCAGGTGGTGTAGGTCAAGGCTATGGCTGTTGGGAGACTGACCCTGTGATGCCATCTGCAGCGTGGGATGCCCCCGGTGTGTTGTGGTAGGAGGTACTTGGACGAGGAGCGTCTGGAATGATAGTGTACAAGTATCCAGACTGAGCATAGATAAGGTCAAACTGCTGGGCCTTCAATATGGCCTCTTCGTTGGACTGGGGACATTAATATGCAACGTCGTTTGCTATGGGTGGGAGCAAGGTCTTAAGGAACCAATTCAAGAAGATCTTATTGTCAAGATGGATTTTGCATAGACTACGACGTCACCACCACTGATGGATATGGTTAGTTATATGAGTGGTAGTGCTTTGGAAATAGGATAATAGGATCTCCACTCCCTCATCATATCTGACAGGGAGTTGGAAGTATTGTAGGAACATGAAGGCTAGGGATTTGAAGTTCGGGTAATTGGCCTATGGTAGCTCAATGTACCATTTAGCCACGGCACCTATAAGGGTGCGTTGGAATAGCCTCAACTTGATGGAGTCATCTACGATGTTGTTGGATGAGCACCATAGATGGAATGTCATTATGTAGTTTTTGGGGACATTCCCCTTCTTTGCCTTCAAACTTGGGGATGTCTGATGGCAGCTTAGTTGGCATGGTTGGCCAAAAATCTTGGTGGTGGATGGGGTCATTTGTTAATCTATCCAAATCAAGCAAGTTAAGATGAGCCATGAAGGGCATATTTGACCCCAAGTTGATGTGGGATGGGGTTGCGATGGGGGTGGGGGTTTCAGGTGCATAATGCATCTGCACAGCTGGGGGTGCTTGCGGTGGAACCATTGTGGAAGGGACAATGCCCCTAAGTATTGTGGGTGGGATAATATGAGTGGCAGGGACATTGCCCCCATGTATGATAGTAGGTTCAATGTAAGTGGATGGTCCACTGCCCCCCTGTGTGGTAGGAGGGGCAATGTGTGTGGAAGGGCCACTTCTCCCATGTGCTGTAAGTGGGACAGCTTTCCTGGTAACTATAGGTGGTGGAAACTGACTAATGATAGTCTACATGACTATGCTTGGGCCACTTTCCAGGTTGTAGGTGACAGGTTGTGATGTGGGCATGGGTCCACTTGCTAAGGTGAGGCTAGAAAATGGATCCGGGTTCACACTAGCCATGGGGATTGATGGTGCGGTGTGGAGGTATGGTTCAAACTAATATGGGTCTGAATCTGAATCAGAGGCTGTGTGGCACTCTGATGGTATGGGAGATCGCTAAGAACAGCTTCGATGGTGCTGATAGAGTGTTCTAAATGGTGGTGGTTCGCCTCTTAGGCATGAGGAAGAATGCAGAGGATCAATTGTGTTTCATTTTATGTATGAAACTGGTGGGAATGAGATTTGGACCCCAGTTTTAGTGGCTTCCTATTAGCTGAAGGTGGTCTCTCAGCCACCAAGACTACCAGAAGACAGTGCTTGGCTTGTTCCTCACAGGTGTTTCTACTCAATCAGAAGGGGTCATTTCCCGTTTCACTTGGTGATTCCTCTCAGTGGCTAGCTACTTTGGGGTTCCTATGGTACTCCTCACAATGAGTTTCTGGGAAAATCCCAAGTACTTCTCAAAGTTGAAGCAGTCAGGGACTTATGTCCTCAAAGACTGCAGATTTTATTGTGCTTAGTGTAAATTAGTAAATTTTAAGGCTCGCTCAGCTTCATGAACTGAGTTGGGTTAATTATTTGGTATGGTGTATTTGTTTGTTTGTTTTTCTAGTATTTGGTTGTTGCAAATGGTTTATGAATTCATCATGGTAGAGTTCATGTCATTGTGGTTGTGTATGCAAGCATAAATAATCAGAAATTGTTTAACAAATAAAGTGATTAACCCTGAATGTTTGCTGGCCTAACTAGATGTCTACCTCACATTGATATTCTTCTTCAACCAAGTGAAGGTGCTGGGCTCTCAACACAATGGGACTAATCCCATTCGTAGATCCTCAGGTCACCTCCCGGATGCTAGGTTGGTCAACAGGGAGGACACTTAGCGCCGTGAGAATCCCTCCTTCTCTACCCCCTATACCTTCCAGGTCACTCGGTTTTAATTGTTTGGAACAATATAGTGGAGTGCCTAGATCTATACGAGCTTTCCCTTCGTCATATCCTAGAATACCCCAGAGGGTGATGACTAGGTAGAGGAGGAAGGGGAAGCAGGATAGTATGTTTTTAAGTTGGTTTTAGTTAGACTAGGTTCATTTTATTAATCCATAATAATTTACTTGAAATTTACACATTATTCATGAAATAAATTGTTGAAAATAGAAACAGAAACTGAAATTGAAATGGTGTGCTGGATAGAGGTGGCTAAGTCGGACTGATAGTCCCTATGAAAGAAAAGATTGAAGCCCAAATATGGGTCGCACACCTATAAAATTCATGTTTTTGTGAAGTGGATTGTGATCAAACCATGAGGAATTACCTCAAATGACTGAAAACCCACTTCGGAAACGGGCCCTTTTACCCTTAATAGTGAGTAGATTCGCAAATGGCTCAACTGTTTGGGCAGAAAATGAGCCCGAACATAGGTGAATTTTCAAAAATTTGGTTAGACCATTTTTTCACATTTGAGTGATTTGCAAACCACAGAATAGCCAATAGTAACTGGTACTATGACCAAATGGGCTTGGATTGGCCTTGAGGAGGCTCAGCAATAACTAGAAATGTAAATAAACAAGAATTTAAGATAGATTTAATAGAAAACTAAACTAGGGCAAAAAATAGAACTAAAAACTAAAACTTTGAAAAATAAACCCAGGGATCCTGTGGGATCGACTCGGTATGGTCGCCAGTTCTGTAGTAAGGATTTCTCCCTACTACAGGGGTAGGAATGGATCCCTTCTCTCTATAGGATAGAAGGGTAGGTTCCTGCTAGTAGGTAAATGCAGAGAATAAAATGTAAATGTAAAGATAGAATAGTAAACTAAAACTAATGATAGAAAGAAGAAAATGGAGTAAGGTTGAACCCCTCTGCACACAATGGGTTAGGGTTCCACCTCCAAATCCTGCAAACAAATCCTAAGCTACAATAATCTGCAAAACAATGTTAACAACAAAACCTGCAAATGAAATAAGGGTTAGAAATCAAAGTAAACTAAACAACTAAGAAACAACAATAAACATGGGTATACCTTCTATTGGGTGGAAATGGGCCACCATACCCAAGCTTGTGGAAGCACCTCTCTTGGTTGGGGAGCTTTGGATCAATGGAAATGGAGGAGAGGGAGTGTGGGTGTCTTGAGAGAAAAATGTGTCTCAAGGCATCCATGGGTAGCATAACAATATGAAAGGGAGAAGTGTTTTGAGAGTGACCCCCCACCTTCCTTTTATAGCTTTTCCAAGATATTTTAGGGTTTTAAGCCCTTGGTCAGGGATTTAGCCCCTTTTCTAGGCCTTTAGCCCCTTTTGCCCTAACTTTATCTCTTTTTAGGGTTTTAGCCCCATTTTGAGGGCTTTAGATCCTATGAGGCTATTTTGGGCTCTTTTTTGGGGGTTTTAGCCCCTTTTTTCATCCTTAGGCTATTTTGTGGGTGTGGAGGTTTAATGGAGGGTCAAATGGAGTGATATGAGGGTCATGAGATGGTTTCCTTAGGTGGTGTAGGCCATAGAAATATATGTGGGGGATTTTTGGGTTAAAAATTAGGGTGCATAGCAACTTGGTTGTATCCACAAAAGCCATCAAGGAAGGACATAACCCTAGCCCCCGATACTTTCTGCAATAGGTGTTCCATCTTGGGAAATGGATAGTTGTCTTTGTTGGAACACTTGTTCAGGTTTCTAAAATCCACACACAACCTGATTTCTCCATTTTTATTTCTTACCACTACCAGGTTTGCAATCCACTTGGAATACCTAAGGGGGATTATGATCTTGGCTTTGAGGAGCTTCTGCATCTCTTTTTCAATCACTGGTAATAGGAGAGGGATGATGGGTCTCAGCTTTTGTTTGAAATGAATGGTGTCCTTCTCCAAAGGAATTATGTTATACCAAAATCTTGTCATCATCATGTGATAAGACCTTTGACATACCTACTTGCCCTTAATCCCAACACCTGGAGTGGAAACCGATGTTGTTTGTTAGTATTTCATGAAAATACTCAACACCGTGCTTTCCACTTTACCCATGAGTGGTACCTTGCTTGCACTTCCTATTCCTTGTTTTCCATAAGCGGTTCCAGCGCTTATAGCCCTTGGTCCATAAGCATTTCTTACCTAAACCGCTCTGTCATAGAAGGAGAAAAGCGGTACCCTAGGTAAAATGGGGAAAATAAAAGATTCTGGAGGCTTCTAGATCATGAGCCTCATGTCCTCCCTTATCCCTATCATTGGGGGTTAGTTGAGCTCGAGATCCCTCATCCTAGGATCTTAGAGGCCACCTTTGTTATAGCAGATGTTACCACTCTAGGTGAATCACACTTGTATGGCCTTCCCCTATCCGTCTGCAGACTCCTTATACCCCATGGACCATTTTTTTGTCCTTTGATGTTTCCTAGACCATC
The DNA here is from genome assembly GCA_001517045.1 of Pseudotsuga menziesii. Lineage (NCBI taxonomy): Eukaryota > Viridiplantae > Streptophyta > Pinopsida > Pinales > Pinaceae > Pseudotsuga > Pseudotsuga menziesii. The sequence continues at coordinate 577,563 of LPNX010091907.1, read as the reverse complement.
CCTAAAAACATGTGAAAATTGCTATACACAAATTTTAAACCCCTTATTGTGTATATACGCGGGTTTGACATCAAAAAATGTGTACATTGGGATGTGTACAAAATCCAAAACCTTTTGGATTTTTCCTTGACATGGATCCGACTCACTTGACTACTGGCCTTCCATATGCCTTGAGATCGCTCGGATTCGACCTTTCATTACCCCTTTGAAAATCTATATAAGGAACTCTTTGGATACATTGAAGGCATAAGAGAATTGAGAGCAAAGAAGCTATAGTCTATTGTTGCCGGAACTTGTGCTTGAGTCTGCATCCCTTTGTCCCTTGGAGCACTTTTATGTTCTTCCCAAGCTTGCATTTTGCTTGTGAGCTTGCTATTGAGAGATGGAGGATTGAGGTGGTGGAGGCCCAAGTGGGGGATTCAGTTTCTTCGATTCGCAGATGTGCCAACAGAGGTTGTATCCATTGTAATCTCTGATTTTATATTAATAGAAATATCTTTTCGTGTCCAATAATGTATGTTTGAATGAATATTTTATCCATGGATGATTTCAAATGCTTATACATTGTTGATTATATATGCTAGAATAGATCTAACACTAATATATATAGTATGCTTGTCTTGTTTACTTGTTGTTGAGGAAGTGATCAATCAATTCAAGCTAAAGTTGGAAAGCTAAATGGGGTTCTACTTCAATCGTCCAGAATAAGGTACGAGGTCTTATCCTTTAGTGTTAGATATTTGATTTCTATTGCATATTGGAAAGGATTGATTTCTGGAGTCAAGCTATCTGTTGTGGTACCCCAAGCCATAGGAATTTCTCTCCGTAATAGAATTGGTGACTCCAATGGGGACGTTCCTTGTTTTTATTTGGGGTTTGTGGGCACAATGGGCGTGATATTCTTGACTTGCTCTTTGTTTCTCCTTGTTTCTATGTTTCATTTTATAGTATGCTCATACATTTACACTCCCCTTTATTGGTTTGACCCTTGGCCTACCTTTTACCACTGTCTTCTCTGTATACGTAGGCTTTTGGCCAAAAGCTACGTACATACATGGATTTTTGGGAAAAAATCACATATACACATAGGTTTTTGGCCAAGATCCACGTATACATGCATATTTTTGGCCAAAAGTCACGTATATACGCAGATGTTCTTTAAACAGTCGCGTACATCCTCCCTTTTGGTGAGTTTGATGTTGTGGAAAGTTCTTGGGTGGGTTGTGAGTGTGGTTGGGTCTTCCTTGGGTCTGATGTTGTCTGTTGGATGCTTATTTTATGACCCGAATGTTGGGCCCAAAAATGGTCTCTTTTGACCACCCTTAATTACCTATTCTTGTTCTATCCTACCCCATTGAGCATGCCAATAGAACGTTTTACCCCCACTTTACTCTTCAAATCACCAAGGTATGATTGGTCATTGTTTTATTTTATTAATACTTATGATTGTGATAATTAAGGCTTCGTATATCTCAATGCGCTAACATATGATGGTTTACAAAGGTATTTTGAGATATGTGGAATGCAGGAAGATTGGGCTGAACAAGCTACAAAAAGGATGGGCATCCATTGCTTAAGCTGATCCCCATCCATTCTATCATCAACCAAGGAATGCGGTTCCAATGCAATATCCCAGACAAATTTGTGTCAAGGTAGCTGTAACAGAATGCGTCAAACTTGGAGGTCAACAATGCATTGCTACTTGTGTGTAGCCGTAATCTAAATATATCATCACTCTTGGGGCGATTAACAGTTTTCCTAATGTTTCCTATTTTTCATCACGCCACGTTTGTAACAGCTGTTGTCATTTAGGGCGCCTGAAGATCAGAGATCTTCATGGCTGCCCCATAATAGGATAGAATGTTATGATCTACATTGTATAAATCTGGAGAACTGTTTTGCGCCATGGGTTGCTGAACATATAATCAATTCATTGTATTAGTTGTGAGGAGGAATTGTGTAATCACTTTGTCTTTTAATACAAGGAGTTACTTTTGATCTAAAGGTTTTTACGTGTGTTCAGCCAGCATCTCTATGTGAAGGCTGGGCCCTCCTTCCACAGGGATTGCTAAGTTAATTTAGGACTTTTCAATTCCTTTGTTTTGTGAAGTTATGTTAATTTTATTCCCTCATAGGAAGATGTAACAAGTGTGGATTTACAGCGTGTCGTGATTGCATTTCTTGGATACCTGGAGTGGCATAGTGTGACAGTCGACTGAGTAGGTAATTATTTCTTATGCAATTCATATGGTAACTATAAAATCTCTATTCATCCCTAGATATTTTAGTTGTCATTTCCATGAATCTTTGCAGCTTGTCTCTTATTGTTATGATTACAGAATTTCATTCCTGCACTTCGGTTTCCTAGAATAACTCAACTCAATCTTTGTGTTTTGAATTCCTAGATTAATATTCAATTTATGTTTTTGGATTCCTAGGAAAATTGGATTGGATAGGTGAGTTAATCATTAAGTGATGTGAACAGGATTTCCTTTCATCTGCAATTTTAATTTAGATATGACTTTTATCTTTCCAGTCTTAGATCAAGACATAACAGAAGGTAATTGTGATTGCATTGCTTAGAAGGTAACTGGATTAATTAGATTCTTCAGATGAGCATAGCCGAATAGAGAGTAGTATTGTTCAATTACAGTGATTTCATGTTTAAGCATATACTGTGCATGTTATCCTTGAAATACAAGACTTTCCTGGGTTGACAATAAATATTGTACACTCTGTATGTTAGTTGTAAAACAGGGGATGTTAGGAAAGGGGGATATCTCCAAGGAGTCTTTCGGAAATATTGTGGAATTATGTAAAAGTAATCCAGGGGATCTACCAGGAATAATAGGAGAGACAAATAGGATAATCTAGAATGCAATGTATTCAAAATAACTCAGAAGTCATTTAATGGAGGAGCCACACATGCAGAGATAGGCAATCTCCTTGAAAATTTTAAAATAGAAATGATACGCAGCCTACCCAGCGGATCAGGAAACCACCGTATCTTAAGAGATTAATGCTACCAAGGACAATGGAACAACCTTAGTTTAACCTCTTAGGAGAGTTAAAGAATATTTATGTTAAGATCCCCCTCCTTCAAGCTCTTCAAGACGTACCTATCTATGCTAGAACTATTCGGGGCCTGTGCACAAGGAAACTATGAAGGAATCCCAGAGATCCTCCCACTGTCCATGTTGTTAACAACTCTACCTAGCATAGGGTCGAAAATAGCATGGTAAAGAGGAAATAATGGTTGCTTGAAAACTTTGGTTAAATATAATGGTGTGAAAGTATGATAAGGGGCGCGTAAGCAATGAAATTATCACATGATCCAACAGTGTAAAGCGAGGAAATGGAGATTGATGGCTTATAACGTCTCTGCTTTATGAAGATGCGTGGAGGATAAGGACATACGGGGGTAGCAAACAAGATACGAAGATCGATGGTTATAAAGCTGAGTCGTCAAAATCTACGATCAATATGAAGTCCGCTTCGTAAACTTGCATGGTCGTTAAAACGAAGGAGCTCAGTTGAATGGGTACGTTTAGGCTTATCCGATGGCTGGGAAATAAAGTGCAAATACATCGACAGTCATCAAGGGATCCGGAGAAGGGATTTGCGCGATGGTTGGAGGTGAAAAGTGGTAGCGGAATGGAAACCACGGTACACGTGGTAGTTTGTGGTGCATTCCGTGGGGGAAAGCAGTTTGGGAAAAACCGCTAAAGGGGGCCTCTGGAGTGGGCTCCTATATAAGTAGAGTTGACTTGTTTGAAGAACTATTTTTTATTACGCCGGACGAATGAAAAGGACTGCTTGCTCGCCACCCTTTAACAATCAACCTTGAATATATGCGGTCACAGTAATAGGTAAGTCCTGAATACCCGCAATTCATCCGTCGAATTACCGTTGTTATCTGTATTATGGATAAAGCGAAAGATTTACAAGGGTTTAGCCATATTCTGGACGAGAGAGAAGAATACCTGGTTGACAGGGATAGAGGGGTGTATGATCCTTTCTTGTCTGTGGGGAGTGTATCTGTTATCAAAGAAAGGTTATGGCGATACAATTCACAGGGAAATGACATCTGAAATGCTTGTAAATCATTTTTGTATCATTTCACCATTAAACAGACCATGCATTTTCCTGAGTTTGCCTAGTGGTGTGCAGTTAACTATTCTTCTTCTGAGAGGGTTATTGTAAGTCATTCTACGTCTAGGATATTGTGTAAAATTGATGCAAAGGCCATCCGTGAAAACCTGAACTTGCCCGATAACTACCCCGAGAGTCATGAGTCTGTAAATGAATCTGTTTTAGCTGAAGTGTATAAAAATTGTGAAATTGAGGTTCGTTGTAAATTCTTGTCAAGCATTCTCAATGAGGGTCAGTCACTAGATGGCCTTTTTCTGCCATATCATGTCCACATTTTCAGAGATGAAGTACAATTAGTTGTGTCTTTAGTCTGTCAAGTCTTGGGTCTAGATGATGACTGTGATGTCAATGAAGTCACCTTGGGCTACTTGTTAAAAATGAGTTCAATGAGTTCTGAGTCTCAGTCAGTTCATGTCTTCAGTTTAGACGAGTATCTAGCCGAAGCTATACATCTCCAATTGAGTGAGTTTCCAAAGGTCAGGTTCTTCAAGTTTCAAACTTATTTACTGAACATGTTACTATGTTCGAATGTCACCGAATTGCAGTTTTTAAGTACCATATTTTCTTCAGATTTTCCCAAGCAAATCAACATGTTTGAATTTGCAAATTCTATCATGTCATAAATATACAAGATGTTGTTTGATGAAGTTTTACCCCAGGTATTACAAGAAATGAAAAGCATGATGTAATCCTCACCTAAGGATAGGGTCGGAGATTGGTTCCTGTATAAGGACTTCACTGTTTTGAGAATATATGGTTTTACTAGAGAACCCTATAGACTACCTAATTTCCTTACTCCCGGGATTTTTGCATTGGATTATATGAGACAAAGATTGCAGGCAGAGGAGGAACATTTTGGGGCCTTCAAGAAATCTTCCAATATTAAGTTCCCTCTTAAAGTTGGTTCTTTTTTTTTTTAAAACAAGGGAGCCCTAGTGTTTATAGAGAAATTGTTGGAAAACATGGACTTTCAAAGGGAGCAAAGGGTAAATTATGATCCCTATCATATAATTTTCCTGAGAAAACAGGCAAATAAAAATAAGCCATTTGACCACCAAGTTGTTGAAGGTCTGAATGAAATGGCCAATTTGTTTTGCTTTATGGAAATTCCAGTATCTGATAAAAATACAAGCAGTAGACCGGTTGCAGTATCTCAAATGACAGATGGTTCTAATATTTTGGTTAAAAGAAGTCTTTTAGAAATTGAAAGTATGGAAGTAGATGAATACAGTCCCCATAAAAAGGCCAAGTTGTCTCAGGAGGATAAAATGTTAAGTGAATTTATTTCAGATGATTTAAAAAGAATTGCTTTGGTTCCTACAAAATTTGTACAGGTGAGTCAATTTTCTTTTGAAGGTGTAGATATTACAGAATCAGGCCCAGTTTGTAAGTCTAAAGAAGAGCTCATGACTAGTTATATGGAGAAGAAAAAGCAGTCCCTAGAAGAAACCAGGAATCTAATACCGCGGGTGCAAAGTTTAAATAATCCAAAGACTTCCTTAATTTCTGCCTGGGACTTAGAAAGAAATACTTTTAAATTGGCCATGGTGAGTGATAAGAAAGTGTTAAAAATGGAAGTGAGATTATACAAAATCAGTGTACCAAATAAAATATAGTTACACAAACAGACGGGAGCCATTATTTATTCGGATTTATTGCATGCCGTGGTAAGAATTAATAAGTTACAAACTTTGGTTGACAAATTGGAAGTTCAGTTAAAACATGAGAAGGTTGAAAACAAGGCTAATTCCATTCAAATTAAAAGGCTGCAAGCTGATATCATAAGCTCAGGAAATGAATCGGGTAACACTCAAACCATTAGAAAACTCCTAGAATAAAAAGACAACGTCCTCCAGGTATTGAAGAAAAGGTTGAAGATCCCAAGTAGAGAACATGTTCAATAATCTGAATTGTTAGCATTACAATAGGAAAAGGATAGGATTCATCAGGACATGATGGAGTATAAAGTTAATGCCGTGAAGTTTCAAGAAGAAAGAGACAAATGGGAAAAGGAGAGGAATGAGATAATTACACAGATTTCACAGCTGAAAAGGGATCAAAATGAAGAAAAAGAAATCATGGAGGAACTAATGAGCCAAACTCCCACTGATGAGAACTTAACTATTGTGAATATTAGAAAACGATTAAATTATTTTTCCGCCGATGACCTACTAGTACCCATGTCCCAATTCAGTTTAAAAGATGAAGAGATAAGAGAGTTAAAAGAGGAAAATGAAAAAATCAAATCTGAGCTAGCCAAAGTGACTGAAAGTAAGAATAAGGTATTGCAAGATAAAATTCAACTACAGAAGAAATTTAATGACTTAAAAGAAAGGAACATAGGAAAGGCTCCTCTCCAGGGAGAAAAGCACATAATTTGGGATACATTATCCGTAGAAATTACCAAGTTCAGGCATTATTTGAACTTCATTGATGATCAAAGTATATTGATAGATTTGGCTAATCAAAGACTGAAGTTAGTAAATGAAACTATGGAGAGGAAACCCCTTGGCACAGCTCAGAACGCATTAAACATTAGAGGAAATTTCAACTCAAAATGGGCCTTTTAACTTTTATTCAAATTCCATGTCATCATTTGTTAGCCAATGAAATTGCTTCAAATTTTAAATACCGTATAGGTCTTAAACACTTTTTTAATATAAATTTGGGGATAGGTATCATAAAAAAAAGTACTTTTTTTGTTTGTATTTTTGACATATCTCCTTGTGTTTTTACTCAAATTTCGATCGGGAGAGCTTGTTGGATGCAGATTTAAATTCTACATCCAACGAGTACCCACTCGGCATACTTTTTATAGACCCCTCTACCCCAAAAACAAGAAATACCTGAAAAAATGTAATGATGATGTCATCATTACGTTTTTTCAGGTATTTCTTGTTTTTGGGGTAGCGGGGTCCGTCAAAAGTATGCCGAGTGGGTACTCGTTGGATGCGGAATTTAAATCTGCATCCAACAAGCTCTCCCGATCGAAATTTGAGTAAAAAAACAGGGAGATATGTCAAAAATACAAAAAAAAAGTAGTTTTTTTCTTTTCTTCCTCCAAAACTAGTAAATATTATTTTATTATTTTAACTATTATTTTATTAGTTCATTTTAGGAGGCCCATTTTGAGTTGAAATTTCCTCTAATGTTTCTGAAATTCATTAACATACCAAAAATTACATGATATAGGAGTCAAAGACAGAGTGGCAATGGTACTATGGGAAAAAAGGTTTATTCATAAACATCATATGATGAAAACAATACAAGACAAGGCTGAGGAAATGATCTCATGAGTTAATGACTTCAAGAAGGCTTTTAAAGAACTATTTGAAGATGGCCTTCCTTCCTTTTGGGACGAGGAGGGACGCCTATTTTCTCAAGAGAATTATCACATCTTGTTGGTACGAAGCTACACGGATCATTCTAAATTTGACGATTTGGAAAAAGGGCTGACAGGAAAAATCATTGTAGATAAGCTGACAGAAGATTTTGAGATATTACAAAAATTCCTGATCATGAGGGGAGGATTTCCTGCTGTGTCTTGTGAAGCCTAGATGGAGCTGGAGGTGTCTATTCGGGAGATGATTGAGTATGATATTCCAAGAGCGGAGCAATGGAGAGCCATAGAAATATTTGGGAAAACAAAGTATATCCTTCATTCATGAAAACAGGTGTTGCGCGCGGAGGAGCTGCTTGGATGGGCCTTTTTACCGAGTTGATTTTAATTAATGATCTGTTAGGATCGAAGCAAGTAGTTTATTCCTAGTAGTTAGGAATATAGTTACAAGACTTTGATTAAGCAGGTTATTCAATTATAAATATTCTTGGAAGAAGAAATCATTTTATGTATATAATTGCATTTACTTTATGTGATGGGGGTTGGAACCCATCTTGTTGTTGAATGTTCTTTTGAAGAGATATATTTTTTGAATAACAAAGTTGAATGTGTGTGGGTTATCAGAGATTCCGACGCTATTTACATTACAGTCTGTGTTTCTGTTCCTTTGTGATTGTCCTTTCCAGTGTTACACTCCATTTTGTTTTCTTCATATCTGAAACATAGTGTTGAATGGTTAGAATTCATACTGTTTATGCTCTGATCATCGTTTCAGATATTTGATAAATGTTTCTGCGAAAGTTAATATAGAACTCATCTCTTGATGCTCTGTATTGATGGACTGTTCAACTTTTCTTCTGTTCCACATGAATTAAATGAATGACTGTGATTGAATGGTTATCTTTCCTTTGATAAAATCTCACACATACGTCTTTGTGATATCTTTATGTATATGTGACTCCATTCACCGAATGGTTATGTGTATTGTTTCAACCATCTGTATAATCTTTGAGTGTTGATTTATATCTGGCCTTGTTAAATCTATATTGGAGAGATCCCTCTCTGGAAAGAAAAGCCAGTTTCTTTCTAAAGTGGTTTTTGCTGTTACCTTTGGGATTTACCTTTGCAAACTGGGTACATTCTGAGTGCTAACAAATTGGTGTCGTTGTCGGGGAATGAAAGTGCACATCTACCCCGGGAAGAATGACAAAGGTTGAAGAAATATTTCTGTGGGAAAACAGGAATTTTTATCAGTAGAAAAGGTTGTATATTTTCCCTGGCAATTCCATTGTAAAAATTTTCAAATCTTAAGGAGTCATTCTGGCTTCGATAATACACACACGAGGTAATTCTGATACTGAAATTTTAAAAAGTTTGGAAAATCCAGAAAGGTTATTCAAGAAAAAAGATAAAGAAAAAATAGGCTTTCCTTTGTTTGGTGCATCATCTTATCAAGAATATCCTATTGATCCAAAATGGGAAGTTAATGTTGGAAAGAGTTTGTTGAAAACTAAATCTGAGTCTGATCTTAAAAATACCGAATTTAATTCTCATAGATTAGAATCTTATTTGCTGGAATCCCTCTAGAGAGATTTATAATAGACTACAAAAGTTGAAATGTTTGCTATTCAAAATACTCAAAAGTATTCTGTTCCTTTGAACCCACCTAGACCAATGGCAGCCAGATTTGCTCCCTTGCGTTTGCCTGCTATATTACATGACCTCCCTCAGAATTATTCCCAAAGAATTTCTTTATTTGATGGAGAAGGTGACATAACCACAAAGAAACACGTTTCTAAGTTTGAAGATTTCATCGACTTAGAGGAAGTTGATTATGCAGATGTTAAAATGCGGTTATTCACTCAAAGTTTATCAGGAGAGGCAAAGAAATGGTTTAAAGATTTTCCAGATGGGTTTGTAATGAATTTTTAGGCTTTCCAGAATGCATTTCTAGATAGGTGGGATGACAAACAGAATCCTTTACAGCTTTTGTCTCAGTATAACAGTCTCAAAAAAAGGAGGTTTTGAATCTGTCCATGAATTTTCCAGCAGGTTCATGAGGGTTTATAATCCCATTCCAGAAGACATAAAACCTTCTACAGCCGCTACCAAACTACATTACACTGGATCCTTTGACAATAATTTTGCATTCTCATTGAGAGAGAGAAAATCATCAACTCTTGCTGCAATGTTTACAGATGCTTTAGAAGTGGAAGCAAATATGATGGCAAGTGGAAAAATGAAACATAGAGATATTGATAGGAGGAAAAAGGAAGAAATTTCTCCCTCCGCTTCTTCTTCTACCACTGATGTTAAATTTGAAATGATGTTAAAGACAATGGAAAAATTGATGGACAGATTGACTATGGATAATAGAGTGTTCAACAGAGAACAAGTTGATCCTCAAATCAGGAATCCTAATTTCAGAAGACCAAATCCCCCTGTTCCTCCCCAAAATAGATAGAGAGACATGAGAAACCCAAGAAACCAGGAAGAACAGCAAATTCGCCCACCGTTTCCTGAGAATTATGTCACTGATGAAGAGGACCCTACTGAAAATGAAATTCATCTTTTTGGAGAGCTGGATTCAGAGATATATCTTACTGAAGAAGAACATAACATGTTTGAACAGGAAGGTGGAGATGAGGAGTTTGAAAGGGAGACATAGCAGTATCAAAGGGGTTATTTACATGCTATGGATGATGCGCAGAGGAAAATCAGATTGAGAAACAGGGAATTTTTCATAAATAAGGGGAATTCAAATCCAAATCAACCTTCCACGAGTTCCCTAAATGTAGAAAAGGGAGAAGAAGTGAAAAAAGAGTCTTTTGTAAATAAAGAAGTTGAAAATGAAATGCAAAGAGACAAAAGGATAAAGCAAGTGGCCCCGATTGATGTAGAAAGGGCTGGTTCCAGTTTTAATTTGCAAAATGAGCTTTCAAAGTTAAAAATTTATGTTCCATTTAACGAGTTGTTGAGAAACAATGAATATAGAAATACTATAACAAAAATGGTCAAAGGTCAAGGAGAATTGCAATTTGATATTTTAGAGTTGAATGATGATAATCCCACTATTTCATTTGGGTCAAAGGTTGAAAATTTAGAAAATGAAGAAGTTCCTCCTTTCTATTTGAGTTTGAATGTGCATGATATGGTGGTCCACAATGCTATGTTATACTCAGGAGCATCACATAATTTAATGACGAAGGGAGTAGTTGAAAGTTTGGTACTGGAAGTGACAAGACCCTATAAAGATTTGTATTCTTTTGACTCTAGAAGAGTAAAATGCCTTGGTTTGATCAAAGATATGGTAATGACTCTAAATAAATTGCCATCTAAAACTATAGTCATGGATGTGGTAGTAGCAGATATTCCACCTAAGTTTGGGGTATTGTTGTCAAGATCTTGGACTTCAAAGTTGAAAGGTAGTTTACAAATGGATATGTCATATGCTATGATTCATGTTCAAGATGGGGGAAGAAGGTTGTATAGTGAAAAAAAAACTCCTTATGTAGTGAGCAGTCAAGATAAACCTGAAGTTCATCATATATATGCTGTCGATACTGATTTAGGGTCTTCTATTCTTTTTAATGATACTATCCCATGTGATTTAGAAGCCACATTGCAGGGGAAGTCTGAGGAAAATAAGAAAGAAGAGGTGATGGAACAGGACGCTTTGGAGGAAAAACAAAAAATGGAAGGTTTGTGGACCATGTACTTTGATGGATCTGCTGCAAAAATAGGTGCTGGAGCTGTGTGTATATAATTTCACCTATTCGAGATTTCAAATATTTGTCATATAAATTAACATTTGAATGCACCAATAATGTAGCAGAATACGAAGCTTTATTACTGGGGTTGCATGCTTTAAAAGATTTGGGAGCGCGAAGGATAAAAGTTTTAGGAGATGCAGAATTGGTGATAAACCAAGTAAATGACAGTTATCAACCAGGCATCCCCGGATGAGGGCTTATAGAAATGAAGTATGGGATATGATTGGTAACTTTTTTACAGAGCATACGATTCAGGTAGTCTCCAGAAATGAAAATATTGTGGCTGATTCTTCAGCAGTAGCTGCTGGAAAATTTAAAACCCTGTTGCTGGTCAGAGAGAATACTAGGTCGACATTGTGAATAGACCGTCTATTCTTGATAATTCTAAATATTGGCAGGTGTTTGAAGATGACATGCAGATCAGAATATTCTTAGAACTATCGGGAGAATTTGTAAATACTCATATTGACACCAAAAATGATGCTGGTGAGATCTCTTAAGATGATGAAGAACCTGAGGAAGAAAAGGGGTGCGCTGAAAAGTTAAAGGGAACCTTGGGAGGAAAGGATATTATTCAATTAAAAAATAATTTCATACCAAGAGGTTTGATTCCTTTGGAATTTTTTTTTGATCAGAATGATGTTGCTAAGAATCCTAAAGTAAAGCCCGTTGAGAATGTTGTTGAAGACAGAAATATTGGCACTGAAGAGAATCCTAAGATTATAAAATTATCCAAAAATTTGCCTGAAAAAGAAAAAGAAGAATACGTGAATTTAATGAAAAAATATATAGATGTATTTTCTTGGAGTTATGAATATCTTAAGGAGTATGATACATCTATCATAGAACATACTATTCCTATAAAACCTGGGGAGAAACCTTTCAAACAAAAACTCCGAAGGATAAACCCTAAGTTGATCCCCGTTATTGAGAAGGAAATTAAATACTTATTTGATGCCAATATCATTGTAACTCTAAGATTTTCAAAGTGGGTTGCAAATTTTGTTTTTTGTCAGAAAAAAGAACGTAGAAATAAGATTGTGTGTAGATTTCCGGAATTTAAATAAAGTTTCTATGAAGGACAATTATCCTTTGCCAAAGATGGATCATATATTGCAGAAAGTAGTTGGAGCTGAGAGAATTTCAATGTTGGATGGTTTTTCTGGCTATAATCAGATCAAAGTGTTACCTAAGGATCAAGAAAAAACTACATTTACTACACCTTGGGGCACTTTTATGTATGCAAAGATGCCTTTTGGCCTAATGAATGCAGGAGCTACTTTCCAGCTAGCTATGGACATTGCGTTTGCAGGTGAAATTGGGAATTTCATGGTAATCGACATGGATGATATCACAGTCTATTCAAAATATGACAGAGAACATCTGCATCATCTAGAGAAAGTTTTCATGAAGTGTAGGAAGTTTGGTATATCATTGAATCCAAAGAAGTCAAATTTTGCATTAGAAGAAGGAAAGTTGTTGGGCCATATAATATCTAAAGATGGAATAAAAATTGATCCTGAAAGGGTGCATGCAATTTTGAAAGTAGGTGAACCCAGGAGTAAAAAAGAGATACAATCATTTTTGGGGCAGGTGAATTTTTTAAGGTTTGTGCCAAGTTTTGCTGAGATCTTAATGAATATCACAAATATGTTGAAGAAGGGTCATTAGATAAAATGGAATGTGGAAGCTAGAAAGTCTTTTTGGGAAATGAAAAAAGCAATATTAGATGCTCCTGTGTTAGTAAGTCCATATTTTACCAAAGATTTCTCGGTATTTTAGTATGCTTCATAATATACTATAGCAGCAGTTTTATTGTAGAAGAATGATGAGAATTTGGAACAGCCCATAGCATTTTTTAGCAAAATGTTGAGGGATGGAGAATTGAAATATGACATCATGGAAAAACAGGCGTATGCCTTAGTCAAAGCATTGAAATATTTCAGAGTATATATTCTACATTCACATATAATTGCACATGTTCCAACTGCTGCAGTGAAAGGAATTTTGACACAACCTGACCCAGAAGGTAGAAGGGCAAAATGGATAGCTACATTACTGGAGTACGACATAGAAATAAGACCTACTAAGCTGGTTAAGGGACAAGGATTAGCAAAAATGATGACAAATTCAAATTGTGAATCTTTACAAATTAATTTCTTATCCCCCTGATCTAATCAATTAGATACAGAAGTGGAAGCAATGGCTGATTTTGTGGCATCTCCATGGTATTCTGATATTGTTTACGTCCGTCGAAATTTACAAGAACCAAAAGGATTGAGTAAGCCAAGGGAAAGATCCATAAAATTGAAAGCTTCCAAATTTTGTATTTTAAATCAATATCTTTATTGGAAAGACCCCGGAGGAGTGTTACTAAATTGTCTCTTAGAAAATGAAGCTCAGCAAACAGTCAAAGAATTTCATAAGGGATATTGTGGAGGACATCATTCTTGGAAGGTGACTGCAAATAAAATTCTAAGAGCAGGTTATTATTGGCGTACATTATTTTTAGATGTGTATAAAGAAACCAACAAGTGTCATCAATGCCAAATTTTTAATGGTAAGAGAAAGGTACTTCCTCTTCCTTTAAATCCAATAACGATAGAATCTCCTTTCCAACAGTGGGGTTTGGATTTTATTGGCGAAATAAACCCCAATTCGTCAGGACAACACAAATGGATTCTGACAGCTACAGATTATTTTACAAAATGGATTGAAGCGATTCCCACCCGAAGAGCCACTGAAACTGTAATCATGGATTTTCTTGAGGAAAACATATTGGCTCGATTTGGATGCCCCAAGAGAACAGTAACAGTCAATGCAGCTTCTTTTAAATCCAAGAAAATGATTGATTTCTATCACAAATATCATATAAGTGTCAATCATTCAACTACCAATTATCCGCAGGGAAATGGGTTAGCTGAATCTTCCAATAAAAGCTTAGTAAGGATCATCAAGAAACTATTGGAAGATAATAAAAAGTCATGGCGCACCAAACTCAAATATGCTCTATGGGCTGATAGGATTAGTACCAAAAGGGAAATTGGCATGTCTCCGTTCCAATTGGTGTATGGAACTGAAGTTGTTTTTCCAGCGTCGTTAGGTGTTCTAGTTATGAGATATTTCCAAGATCAGCAAGAAGGACCAAATCAAATGCAAAGGAGAATAAACCAGATTATTGAGCTGGAAGAATGAAGGAATAAGGCTTATGATAAGGTGCAGTTACATCAGGAAAAAATGAAAAATACTTTTGACCGGAGAATCAAAGAAGAGCAGTTTCAAATCAATGATTTGGTTTTGAAGTGGGATGCTCCTAAAGAAGACAAACATGGGAAATTTGATCATATGTGGGTATCTCCTTATGTTGTTGCTGGATATAGAGGACAAAATGCATTTCTTCTAGAATATCTGAACGGGGTTCCTCTGGATAGTAACCCTGTTAATGGCAGGTATCTGAAACATTACCTATCCTAGGGAGGAGGGTAAAACTTGTATTATAGCCTGTAAATATTTACTTTTCTTTACAAGTCAATATAGATGGTAGGACAAACATGTTTGAATCCCACGGTGAAGGTCCCAAGATTTAGGAGGCATGCCATTGCATTCTAAAATAATAATAATAATAATAATTATAATAAATATATCTACGAAAAACAAAAGACAAGTTTTCTGGAAGTTATGATGAAAGATTAAAGAGAGGCACCTGGTCTATGAGTTCTTTGATACCTCATGGGGAGGATATCATCCCTAGATGGAGCCAGTTGTTAACACCTCTACCTAGTAGAGGGTCGAAAATACCATCGTAAAGAGGAAATAATGGTTGCTTGAAAAGTTTGGTTAAATACAATGGTGTGAAAGTATGATAAGGGGCACGTAAGCAATGAAGTTATCACATGATCCAACAATGTAAAGCGAGGAAATGGAGATCGACGGCTTATAATGTGTCCGCTTTATGAAGATGTGTGGAGGATAAGGACATACGGGGGAAACAAACAAGATATGAAGATCGATGGTTATAAAGCCGAGTCGTCGAAATCTACGATCAATATGAAGTCTGCTCTGTAAACTTGCACGGTCCTTAAAACGAAGGAGCTCAGTGGAATGGGTACATGTAGGCTTATGCGATGGCTGGGAAATAAAGTGCAAATACATCGACGGTCATCAAGGGACCCGGAGAAGGGAGTTGCATGATGGTTGGAGGTGAAAAGTGGTAGCAGAATAGAAACCACGGTACACGCAGGAGTTTGTGGTGCATTCCGCGGGGGAAATCAGTTTGGGGAAAACCGCTAAAGGGGGCCTCAGAGTGGGCTCCTATATAAGTAGAGTTGACTTGTTTGAAGAACTATTTTTTATTATGCTGGACGAATGAAAAGGATTGCTTGCTCGCTACCCTTTAACAGTCAACCTTGAATATAGGCAGTCACAATAACAGGTAAGTCCCGAATACCCGAAATTCATTTGCCGAATTACCGTTGTTATCTGTATTATGGATAAAGGGAAATATTTACAAGGGTTTAACCGTATTCTAGATGAGAGAGAAGAATACCTAGTTGTTAGGGATAGAGGGGTGTATGATCCTTTCTTGTCTGTGGGGAGTGTATCTATTATCAAAGAAAGGTTATCACGATACAATTCGCAAGGAAATGACATACTAAATGCTTGTAAATCATTTTTGTATAATTTTGCCATTGAGCAGACCTTGCATTTTCTCGATTTTGCCTAGTGGTGTGCAGTTAACTATTCTTCTTATGAGAGGGTTATTGTAAGTCATTCTACGTCTAGGATACTATGTAAAATTGATGCAAAGGCCATCTGTGAAAACCTGAACTTGCCTGACAACTACCCTGAGAGTTGTGAGTCTGTAAATGAATCCATTTTAGCTGAAGTGTATAAAAATTGCGAAATTGAGGTTCGTTGTAAATTCTTCTCAAGCATTCTCAACTAGGGTCAGTCACTAGATGGTCTTTTTCTTCCATATCATGTTCACATTTTTAGAGATGAAGTACAATTAGTTGTGTCTTTAGTCTATCAGGTCTTGGGTCTAGATGATGACTGTCATGTCAATGAAGTCATCTTGGGCTACTTGTTAAAAATGAGTTCAATGAGTTCTGAGTCTCAGTCAGTTCATGTCTTTAGTTTAGATGAGTATCTAGCTGAAGGTATACATCTCCAATTGAGTGAGTTTCCAAAGGTCAGGTTCTTCAAGTTTCAAACTTATTTACTGAACATGTTACTATGTTCGAATGTCACCGAATTGCAGTTTTTAAGTACCATATTCTCTTCAGATTTGCCCAAGAAAATCAACATGTTTGAATTTGCAAATTCTATCATGTCAGAAATATACAAGATGTTGTTTGATGAAGTGTTACCCTAGGTATTACAAGAAATTAAAAGCATGATGCAATCCTCACCTGAGGATAGGGTCGGAGATTGGTTCCTATATAAGGACTTCACTATTTTGCGAATATATGGTTTTACTGGAGAACCCTATAGACTGCCTGCTTTCCTCACTCCCTTTTTGCATTGGAGTATATGAGACAGAGATTGCAGGTAGAGGAGAAAAAATTTGGGTCCTTCAAGAAATCTTCCAATATTAAGTTCCCTCTTAAAGTTGGTTCTTTTAATTTTTAAAACAAGGGAGCCCTAGTGTTTATAGAGAAATTGTTGGAAAACATGGACTTTAAAAGGGAGCAAAGGGTAAATTATGATCCCTATCATATAATTTCCCTGAGAAAATAGGAAAATAAAAATAAGCCATTTGACCACCAAGTTGTTGAAGGTGTGAATGAAATGGCCAATTTGTTTTGCTTTATGGAAATTCCAGGATCTGATAAAAATACAAGTAGTAGACTGGTTGCAGTATCTCAATTGACAGATGGTTCTAATATTTTGGTTAAAAGAAGTCTTTCGGAAGTTGAAAGTATGGAAGTATATGAAGACAGTCCCCATAAAAAGGCCAAGTTGTCTCAAGAGGATAAAATGTTAAGTGAAGTTATTTCAGATGATTTGGAAAGAATTGCTTTGCTTCCTACAAAATCTTTACAGGTGAGTCAATTTTCTTTTGAAGGTGTAGATAATACAGATTTAGGCCCAGTTTGTAAGTCTAAAGAAGAGCTCATGACTAGTTATATGGAGAAGCAAAAGCAGTCCCTAGAAGAAACAAGGAATATACTACCGTGGGTGCGAAGTTTAAATAATCCAAAGACTTCCTTAATTTCTTCCTGGGACTCAGAAAGAAATACTTTTAAATTGGCCATGGTGAGTGATAAGAAAGTGTCAGAAATGGAAGTGAGATTAGACAAAATCAGTGTACCAGATAAAATATAGTTACACAAATAGATGGGAGACATTATTTATTCGGATTTATTGCATGTTGTGGTAAGAATTAATAAGTTACAAAGTTTGGTTGACAAATTGGAAGTTAAGTTAAAACATCAGAAGGTTGAAAACAAGGCTAATTCCATTCAAATTAAAAGGCTGCAAGCTGATATCATAAGCTCAGGAAATGGATCAAGTAACACACAAGCCATTAGAAAACTCCTAGAAGAAAAAGACAACACCGTCCAGGTATTGAAGAAAAGGCTGAAGATCCCAAGTATAGAACATGTTCAATCATCCGAATTATTAGCATTACAAGATGAAAATGATAGGATTCATCAGGACATGATGGAGTATAAAGGTAAGGCCGTGAAGTTGCAAGAAGAAAGATACAAATGGGAAAAGGAGTGGAATGAGCTAATTACACAGATTTCACGGCTGAAAAGGGATCAAAATGAAGAAAAAGAAATCATGGAGGAACTAATGAGCCAAACTCCCACTGATGAGGACTTAACTATTGTGAATATTGAAAAACCATTAAATGATTTTTTCGTCGATGACCTACTAGTACCCATGTCCCAAGTCAGTTTAAAAGATGAAGAGATAAGAGAGTTAAAATAGGAAAATGAAAAAATCAAATTTGAGCTAGCCAAAGTGACTGAAAGTAAGAATAAGGTATTGCAAGATAAAAGTCAACTACCGAAGAAATTTAATGACTTAAAAGAAAGGAACATAGGAAAGGGTCCTCTCCAGGGAGAAAAGCACATAATTTGGGATACATTATTCGTAGAAATTACCAAGTTCAGGCATTATTTGAACTTCATTGATGATCAAAGTATATTGATCAATTTGGCCAATCAAAGACTGAAGTTAGTAAATGAAACTATGGAGAGGAAACCCCTTGGCACAACTCATAACGCATTAAATTTCTTAAATTCATTAACATACCAAAAATTACATGATATAGGAGTCAAAGATAGAGTGGCAATGGTACTATGGGAAAAAAGTTTTATTCATAAACATCATCTAATGAAAACAATACAAGACAAGGCTGAGGAAATGATCTCACGAGTTAATGACTTCAAGCAGGATTTTAAAGAACTATTTGAAGATGGCCTTCCTTCCTTTTGGGACGAGGAGGGATGAATTTTTTCTCAAGATAATTATCATAGCTTGTTGGTACGAAGCTGCATGGATCATTCTAAATTTTACTATTTGGAAAAAGGGATGACAGGAAAAATCATCGTAGATAAGCTGACAGAAGATTTTAAGATATTACAGAAATTCCTGATCATTAGGGGAGGATTTCCTGCTGTGTCTTATGAAGCCTACATGGAGCTGGAGGTGTCTATTCGAGAGATGATTGAGTATGATATTCCAAGCGTGGGGAAATGGAGAGCCATAGAAATATTTGGGAAAACAAAGTATATCCTTCATTCATGAACACAGGTGTTGTGAGCGGAGGAGCTGCTTGGACAGGCCTTGTTACCGAGTTGATTTTAATTAATGATCTGTTAGGATCGAAGCAAGTAGTTTATTCCTAGTAGTTAGGAATATAGTTACAAGACTTTGATTAAGCAGGTTATTCAGTTATAAATCTTCTTGGAAGAAGAAATCATTTTATGTATATAATTGCATTTACTTTATGTGATGGGGGTTGGAACCCATCTTGTTGTTGAATGTTCTTTTGAAGACATATATTTTTTGAATAACAAAGTTGAATGTGTGTGGGTTATCAGAGATTACTGCGCTATTTACATTACAGTCCGTGTTTCTCTTCCTTTATGATTGTCTTTTCCAGTGTTACACTCCATTTTGTTTTCTTCATATCTGAAACATAGTGTTGAATGGTTAGAATTCATACTGGTTATGCTCTGATCATCGTTTCAGATATTTTATAAACATTTCTGCTAAAGTTGATATAGAACTCATCTCTTGATGCTCTGTATTGATGGACTGTTCATTATTTTTTCTGTTCCACATGAATTAAATGAATGACTATGATTGAATGGTTATCTTGCCTTTGATAAAATCTCACGCATACGTCTTTGTGATATCTGTATGCATATGTGACTCCATTCGCCCAATGGTTATGTGTATTGTTTCAACCATCTGTATAATCTTTGAGTGTTGATTTATATCTAGCCTTGTTAAATCTATATTGGAGAGATCCCTCTCTGGAAAGAAAAGCTAGTTTCTTTCTAAAGTGCTTTTTGCTATTACCTTTGGGATTTACCTTTGCAACCTGGGTACATTCTGAGTGTTGACACATGTCATACAAAAATTATCTACCTTAATAACAGGAAAAACCCTATTGGCCAATTTATGTTTTTGGATTCCTAGGACAATTGGATTGGATAGGTGAGTTAATCATTAAGTGATATTAACAGGATTTCCTTTCATCTGCAATCGTAATTTAGATATGACTTTTATCTTTCTAGTCTTAGATCAAGACATAGCAGAAGGTAATTCTGATTGCATTGCTTAGAAGGTAACTGGATTAATTAGATTCCTGGGATGAGCATAGCCGAACAGAGGGTAGTATTGTTCAATTACAGTGATTTTGTGTTTAAGCATATATTAGGCAACCCAGAAATGATACGCAACCTACCAAGATGATTAGGAAACCACCATATCCCAAGAGATTAATGCTACCAAGGACAAGGGGACAACCTTAGTTTAACCTCTTAGGAGAGTTAAAGAATCTTTATGTTAAGATCCCCCTCCTTCAAGCTCTTCAAGACGTACCTATCTATGCTAGAACTATTCGGGACCTGTTCACAAAGAAACCAAGAAGGAATCCCAAAGATCCTCCCACTGTCCACGTCATAGGGAAATTATCTGCCTTAATAACATGAAAAACCCTATTGGCCAAGTATGACGACCCTGGGAATCCCACTGTCACTGTACAGATTGGGCATACACAAATACCCAATGTACTAGTATATTTAGGAGCAGTGATTAATGTCATGACAATTGAGACCCTAAGAAAAATTGGGCTCACTAATCTTAGGTCGACCCCCACTATTTTAGAACTGGCAGATAGATCCACCATTAAACCGGAAGGAATTCTGGATGATCTCCTCATATCAGTTGACACTTGGGAGTACCCTGCTGACTTCTTGGTTTTACAACCTAAGTCGCAGCGGGGAGGAAACCCATTGATCCTGGGAAGTGTTGCCACCTTTCACACACCTAGGTCACATGGCAGAAATATTCAAGCCACTCGGTGTGTCCTTGGGGGCAAGTCTCGAGTCAAGGTTGTCACCTTGTTCTTGACTCCTCCGTTTAGTCTGAACTCCTAACAAAGCTAAGGGGGGTAGACCCTATTAAGTTACTAAGGACAATTTACTTAGTAAGGTGATGTTAAAATGAATGAGTTTCTTAGGAGTTCGAGATTTAACTATGGACAATCAAAGATGACAAGATATGAAAATAAACACATGAAAGCACAATGCTGAGACACAATATATATATATATATAAAGCAATAAAATAACCCGTGCCTTAGAATGGAGTCCAAAAATAGAATCAATATACTTGCATGTGCTTGGAGTGAATTTTTTGTGATTGCCTCTTGGTACGTTTTAAGTTAAATTTGAAGTGTGAGTTGATTAAAATTAGGCGAAGGGGGGACTCCAGATATACCCGAGAGTACTTGGAGTATGTCCAAAACTAAACCTTCACGGCTACCCCCAAGGAATATGTGGGATGAAATGGAGTCTCTGGGGATATTGTTCATAATGCACCCATTAGGATGTGACAAAGATCGGTGCCCTGAGGTCACTTTTTAGAATTTCCCGCTTCCTTTGGGTATTTTTCCACCGTAAAGGTTTGATCTAAGTGTTGGATTTTCACCTAATGGTTTGTCAGTTGGGGAGAGTGATTCCTAATTATACTAGTCACCCAAGTGATTTTGATGCAGCTTGACTGATCAAACGAACCACATCCAAGTGCAGAGAATACACACCGGAGTCTTGTCAATTTTAGTAAGTTTTAAACTGGGTGTTCTTGTTTAAAAGAAAACCCTCCAGGAAACTCTTTCGATCCAAGTGGATCTCAATCGGGGAATAGAGGAGGGGTTAATTTCATAATACCTGAAAATGGTCAAAATAAAATAGATACACAATTCTAGTGTTCTAATTAGTCCTACCACGAATCTCTTTCCCCTTTCGAGTCAATCAAGAAGTCGTGGGGTAAGTATTAAGATTAATTTGAAATATAAAGTATGGAATATGAAATTAATAATAAGATAAATTATACTACCCTGCATATTATATCAATTCTAGTTTGAAAAAGAAATGAGCAAAAAGCAACAAAAAAGACACCGACGAAAATCCCCCCAGGGGGGATGGGGAATGGGCTCGAAAGAGCCTATTCAAAAAATAATTTTATTAACAGTTGTTACAATATCAAAGAACTGATATAATTCCTCTTTATCCTTATATGGATTGAAATCAAGAGATTACAAGGTGCGAAAATCAAAGGTTTTAATCAAATGGGAGACCCCTAGGGGGATTTGAACGCTCCTGAGGACACTTCCGAACAGAAGATTCCTTTATTTTATGTTACACATGATAAAAACCAGTGAGCATGTTAGAATAAAATATTCACAAAATCACTTTAAGAGTACCTTTGGATTAGCCTACCTTAACTCAAAAAAAGATGAACTTAAAACTAGCTAAACAGGTGAAAAGGAACCAAGGAAAGCAAGCTTTCCTTGGGATATTGGATTGCTGTTTGTGAAGCCAATGAAATGTGCAATTTTATTGCAGAATATTAAATTTTATCATACAGCAAATGAAACTACCTTAAGAGCAAGCTACAAATTTTCACTAAAATGCTTGCGAAAATGTGGTAATTTTAGCTAGATCTCTTAAAATTGAACTTTATGTGCAAAACAAAACTAAGATATAGAATTTGGAAAGGATATTACTAAATATATATATATATATATATATATATATATATATATATGTGTGTGTATTTTTATTAATGAGACAGATCAGAGTAATAAGAAACCTTGAAAGTAACTAGTTTGAAGAAAATTTAAGATTTTTAAAGGAGAGAAAGGGGAAGAGAGGTGCTTGTTGTTGAAGCAGATCTGCAGAGAAAACTTGGTAGTGAAGCATCGAGGGGATTTATACTAGCAATATCTACTAGAAATCAATGGAATCAAAACTGAACCATAGATCTTCTAGTCACGACAAACCTGTAAGCTACAAAACAACTCCTGCAAAGAGAATTATCAAATCTGAAGATACATATGAGAAGTAGATGATACAGCATGCAAATAATATTATTTAGCATACAGGTATTAGCTCATTCAAACATATGGAGCAAAATAGAAGTAAGTCAACATACTTACAATGATCTATTCCTATGATCTCAATAACCATTCAGACAGAAAATAGTTAAGTGTAAAAAATTGAAAAAATAGCAGTTTCACCTCGAATGCAGCATGACAATGACAATCGACACATGAAAGGTAATCCATAATTGAGCCTCCAAAGATTCTCTTTATTTCAACAAATGAAGATAAATACACAATTACAATGGCAAGCCCTTCAGTCCAGCTCTAACTATCTTGGAAGAGGATGTTGTTTTTGGATATATACAAAAACCAGGAGATCCAGCCCGGGGGGGCACCAATCCCAAGGAGATAGACCAAATATGCTGATGGAGAGTCCATCAATGCCTGATCTGTGTCTAACTGAGCCATATTTGAGTCTCACTAAGTGCAATTGTCAATCAGAGAGCTGATCTGACTGACACCTCAACCTGTTGACTGAAGCATCCACCAAAACTCATCCATATGATCCAAAATGTGTTGAGAAGAGAGGGAGGGAGAAATTCCCCATAAAGGATGTTGAATATCAACTCTGGATCTGATTTGATCACCTCCTTCAGTTAAGGATTTGTCAGATCCAATCAATCTGCTTCAGATCTGACTGATTTCAATCAAATCGGCTGAGAATCCACTGATCTATGATTTTGGATTTGCTCCATTATTCATCAATTTATTAATTAAAATAATCAATAATTTATTTTTGGGGCTTTCTGACTTGAGTGATGGAAAATCACTCAAAACTAGGAAATAGTGGGTCCATGGGTTTACATGGTTCTCTTAGCTTGAAAATGAGCACCTACATGACTGAAACTGATTATTTGGCCCACTTTTATTACAAAATCAAAATTTTCAATTAAACTATTAAAAAATAGCCTAAGTTTTGGAAAAATTAAATTTTAATAAAAAACACTGAAAAAACTAAAAAATTGAAAAATTGAAAAAAACCTAGGGGGACTTAGACATGTTCATATGACTCGACCATGATGTATATCATTTTTATACATTGACACATAGACTCTAATAACATCAATAGGCCTAAATGCCAAGCTGACCACCCCAACTTTGGAGGTATGGAGTGAAAAACTCAGAAATTATCAGTCGTTTATTCAACAACCAATAATAACCAAGGGAAAAAACACCCTGGGCTGATCAGATTGACAAATAAAGTCTAAGAGACCGAGTCTTTTACAGACACTATCATGCTAGAACATTTATTACAATTCCCCCATGGGGTATGAACATGTGATATAGTACAACAAGCACTTCCCATAAGTACTTCCATAGGTCTTCTGAAGTCCGAACAAGTTAACCCTGTCCGGTTCACTAGGCTCACTTGATAAAAAACCCCTAAGTACAACTTAGGTGGTAACATTCTTGCTCCAACTGTGGGATGTGTGCTTGATATGGTCTTTAAGGCAAGGAGAGGATATGAGAACACCAGAATCTCTGGTTTATATACCCTATAAAAACATCTCAACTTGACAAAAAAAACCTTAGTAGCACAAGCTTTACATAAAAAAACCAAATGAACCATTAAGCTGATTTATTTAAACAAAATAAATGTAACTAACTAATGAAAACAAAAATGTTTGATTATAGCTAAGTACAAAACAAAAAATGCGGAAAGTAAATCCTCTTTTTCAAGGAGCTTATTTTCCTACTCTAAGCATCATATGAAAAGGGTTAAGTGTAATCAGAAATCCAATGTAACCACCTAAGAATTTTATTAACATAAAAAAAAAATTCCTCGTCTCTGGTTACCAGCCAAAGTAAGGATACTTTATTCAGAAAATGCAAACCTGCATGATGATCCAAAAGAGGTGGGATGGATGGGAAATAATAGGCATGAATAATGTTGTCAAACTTCCTCCCAAACTGGTAAGTGCTTGCGCAGGCTGCTTCTATCCATGACTGGACAAGGTTGATGTACAAATCAGAATGATGAGGCAGATTGACTACACCATCATACTGATCATCAAGGATTACCGGATGATAATTCACTGTATAAGCCCCAAGCGGCTCCAAGTCATGAGGAAACTCTGTATGTGAAGATGGTAGTTGAGACTGATATTCTAATAACTGCATCACGTATGTCTTTTCACAACACTGCTTCTCCATGTATTCATTATTGATACCTTTGTGTGGCTCTGCATGATATGACTCTGAATGATCATATAAGAGTTTTGAATGCTGCTTTTCCATACTAGGATTTTCCAAGGTCTCCATATCCATGCTTCCCTCTATGGAAGTATAGTAGATTGGACTTCCACAAATTTCTAAATAGACACTCCCCTTTCTAGATATAGCATAGATAGGATTCTTAATAATATATCCATAAAAATCCCAATAGTCATCACCATCATTTATGTTAGATGTGATGGATTCCCCATTGTTGATATCAGGTTCCGATATCGAGTTCTCTTTGTCTTCATTACTGATACTGATATATGGCTCAGACTGATCATGTGGATAAACTACATGCTCCTTTTTCATATCAAAGTTTCCCAAGGCCACATGGTCCATGCTCTCTCCTTTAGATATGCCATAGATAGAAAATTCAACAAAACCATCAAAATTTTCTATTTCATTATTTTCCTCTTTATTCATGTCATAGATTGGATTTTCCATGAATGTCCAGGACTCCTCATCAACATCTTTGTTGGGGATAAGGGAATTTTCGTCACTTGTATCATGCTCCAAGCTATACTTGTCCTCATTTTCATACTCATGTTCTTCAGAGAAAAGGTCGCAAGGTAGTAAACCTTTCAGACTATCATCATTATATGGAGAACACATAGGAGTCCCATCATGTATATTACAGTTTTCATCATAAGTTTCACTATAATATTCTGCAATGGTTTCATCCTTAGGATTTTTCTGTTTAGATGGTGACAAAGGGTAGGATTGGCCTACCATGTATATATGATCAGGCTCGCTTCAATTTGTTTCCTGATTACTTACCTCAGGAAGTCCATGTTCCATGACTTGATTTGCAACATAACAAGTGCTTTCTTGGTGGAATTGTTCACAGGGTCTACACCATGGAATTACTTCTTCTACCATGTTAGCTGAGTCTAACTAGTTTGGAATCCTAGGCTCTTATTGAGGAAACTTATTTTGATACATCTGATTCTGCATAGGCTGAAAGTTCCTAGGTCCATTATTTCTTTCCATTGTGATTATTCTATTGTGCATAAGATTCAATTGTGCAGACTGATCTACCATAAGTTGGTTTTGACTAGTAACCAAGTCTTTTATCATGTTTGTTACATTTTCCATGGGATCTTTAGAGGCTCCATTTTCTTCTGATTCAAAGGATTTTCCCTTTTCTTCGTTGTATGAAGTGTTTCCCCTAGTGTAACCTGGAATGTTGGAATTTCCTGAAGATTGCATATTCTTTTCTATTTTCTCGGCCAATTCCTGAGCATTTTTTAGATTGGTCGGCTCTTTGTCTCTTAACCGGTACCTCAAATCACCAGTGAAAGCTTCTATGTAATATATGAGGATGGAGGCATCCTTTGGCTTGATTTTGTTAGGGAGGTCCGCAACCACACGCCTGAACTTAGTGTTAAATTCATCCATGGTTTCATTCTCCATCTTCTTTATGTTATGAAGGGCATCAAGCAGATGTCTTGGTTCTTTCTTTTCTCCCCATTTCTTCTTAAAACCCTCTAGGAATTCACTAAGAGTTTTATATGAATCATCACCTAGGTCGAAGTACCATTCTTCAGCATCATCTTCCAAGGATAAAGCAAAGAGTGTCATTTTGACATCATCATGGTCATGGGAACCATCATTGCAATAACTGACCAGGTTCTTTTCAAACTTTCGAAGGTGAGACTTGGCAGTGATGGCATTATTGCCCTGAAATATGGGGAGCTTCTTGATATCATCTTTTGGAATGGCATGGGGAGCACCTGCTATCTGATAAAAGTCAAGGGGTTTGACTAATTCCGTCATTTCTTGAGATTGGTGAACATGACTCTCTACAAATATGTGATGGATATCTGAGAGGGATTGGTCTCCTAAATCTTCAAGGTTTCTACAAGAAGTCTGCCTATTCCATCTTTCCCTAATAAACCTTTCAGAATCAGGGAGAGGATTGAATAATTGTCGACGGTTTCCTCGATTAGAAATTCTTGAAGGGATGTTAGACAGTGGAGTCGCCAGATGGATCGAGTTTTAATTTTTATGTTTTTTAAAGACTACATCAATCAAAAGTTTTTATCTTTTTAGTTGTTTAGAAAAAATTTAAGCTAAGTCGTACTTGGGAATAAAAATATTTATCCCCGGCAACGACGCCAAAAAGTTTTGCCGCCTTTCACACACCTGGGTCACGTGGCAGAAATCTTCAAGCCACTCGGTGTGTCCTTGGGGGCAAGTCTTGAGTCAAGGCTGTCACCTTGTTCTTGACTCCTTCGTTTAGGATCAACTCCTAATGAATCCAAGGGGGGTAGACCCTACTAAGTTACTAAGGACAATTTACTTAGTAAGGTGATGTTAAGCTGGATGAGTTTCTTAGGAGTTCGAGATTTAACTATGGACAATCAAAGATGACAAGATATGAAAATAAACACATGAAAGAACAATGCTGAGACACAATATATATATATATATATATAGCAAGAAAATAACCAGTGCCTTAGAATGGAGTCCAAAAATAGAATCAATATACTTGCATGTGCTTGAAGTGAATGTTTTGCGATTTCCTCTTGGTACGTTTTAAGTTAAATTTGAAGTGAGTTGATTAAAATTAGGTGAAGGGGGGACTCTAGATATACCCGAGAGTACTTGGAGTATGTCCAAAACTAAACCTTCATGGCTACCCGCAAGGAATATGTGGGCTGAAATGGAGTCTCTGGGGCTATTGTTCATAACGCACCCGTTAGGGTGTGACAGAGATCAACGCCCCGAGGTCACTTTTCAGAAGTTCCCGCTTCCTTTGGGTATTTTGCCACTGTAAAGGTTTGATCTAGGTGTTGGATTTTCACCTAATGGTTTGTCAGTTGGGGAGAGTGAGTCCTAATTATAGCAGCCACCCAAGTGCTTTTGATGCAGCTTGACTGATCGAACGAACCGCAGCCAAGTGCAGAGCATACACACTGGAGCCTTGTCAATTTTAGTAAGTTTTAAAATGGGCGTTCTTGTTTAAAAGAAAACCCTCCAGGAACCTCTTTCGATCCAAGTGGATCTCAATCGGGGAATCGAGGAGGGGTTAATTTTATAATAGCTGAAAAACAAATGATCAAAAGAAAATAGATACACAATTCTAGTTTTCTATCTAGTCCTACTACGAATCTCTTTCCCCTTTCGGGTCAATCGGGAAGTCGTGGGGTAAGTATTAAGATTAATTTGAAATATAAAGTATGTGTTGGAATATAATTCGTCAGGATTATATGTTATTGTAAATATTAGGAATATGAAGAGACTCTCGGATGTGTGATCCCAAGAGTCATCGTAGATGTATAAATAAAGGCATTCTATGGAGAAATAATAAGAATTCGGGAGTTATTCCACCTGACAGTGGTATCAGAGCGATGCATAACTCCTGCATGCCAGTCCATTGCAAGACTGCTGCTTCATAAATTTGTCTATCCTTTGCTCGTCCAGCTTTGTTTGGAGTGCAACGTTCTGCCTGATGTTGCTCCTTCATTGCTGCTGCACACCTACCTACCAGTCGCTAGCCTGCCCTCCGTCTGTTCATCCTGTGAGCCTACTTGCTATATGTGTTATTTTCTTGTAGAATATAGACTCGTTGTGTAATGTTTTAGGTATTAAGTGTTCCTTATCTAAGTTTTTTTTTTGAATTGATGCGAGCTTCTTTCTAGAACTGATAGCACTCCAAGAGTGCTTTGACTTCATCTCCTATCAATCCTTTGCAATCTTTAGCGTTTGTGTCTTCTCTCTGGATTTTCTCCCCAACAAAACGAGGTTGGAATAATCATTGCTTTCATTATTCCATTTCACAACAGATAATCCACTCTACTACCCACGTATCCACATGCCTATCATAGTCCATGAACCCTACTATTTGGTTGGTTTAAAGTTGAGGCTCTTTATTTCTTGAGTTGTGTGAACTGAATGATTGTATATGCTTCCAAGATAATGAATATAGAGCTGAGATTGCATTTGATAACTGAGATTTATTTTGAGAGCTACGAATTCCATGTGTGAGTGACCTCTCTTGGTTGAATTCAATATCAACGCTGAGAGCTGCAGACTCGGTGTTACATATAAATATGAATGAGAGCCATTTGTGAATACTAAGAGAATGAGGTGAATATTCACACCCTCATTCAGCTACGTGGAGAGCGTCTACTTCCTAAAATGTTGCAACTGAAGCTGCTCATTCCCGAAGTTGACAAGTACAAAAGCGCAGATTTTTCCACGGAGGTTTTCCACGTTTCTTACTTTTTGGTGTAAAATCCGATGTAACAGGAACGAGGCGCTGCTGTATCCACGCCTAGCCATCGCTCTATCCATGCCTGGACTCTTAGATGTATTTGTATCCATGCCTAAACTCTTGGACTTCGCTGTATCCACGCCTGACCGTCTCTATAGTGACGGCACATCAAATTGGTCAATTATTTAAATAAATACACTTAATTGGTCAATTATTTAACATGGTCAATTCAATACACTTAAAATCATCAAGAGATTCCAAAATCCTTTATATGATTTATCTTTTCTATCCTTCAAGGGGTTGTCAAGAAATATAAACATTTAATTTCAATTTGCATGGTCATCTTCATCTTCATCAAATAGGGTCATATCATGTTTGTTGGCAAGTATGGTTTTTCCCCTTCTCTTTTCCTTTTGACTGGATATATATCTTTTTCTTATTTAGTATGAATTGCAATTCTGGTATGTTGACTTTTACATCATTTTTATTTTAGCATGGGGATCTTCAAGTCATGCAAAGTTTAATTTGCTTCATTTTCATCCTTTGTAAATAATAGGCCCAACTTGTCATATGGTAATCTATGACTAGTCCAATTGTCCAATTTTACGTTACTAATAGTGTTTTCCATGAAGATACCATGTATATCCACTAAATATGTTATCATGGTCTCGTTATAATACATTTGATACAATTTTATTTTAAAATGTTCAGATCTCCTCAAAATATATAATGTTGAATGACATATGGGTAGTTTTTCCCTAGGAATGTTGTGTATATAGTGTAAGAAGTACATTAAATTGTTTTGAGATGGTTCCTTTTTCCCATGTGAGATCATGTATACAATGTCTGATGTGTTCTAGATTATTTGTGAATTATGTTTTTGATAAAGATGAAATTTATATTTCCTTATACAATAGAAAATATACTATAAGCAGAAACAATATATATATATATATAAAGTTTTTTTCATAATTAATTTTATTAATTCTCAATATTTAAATTGATGTGCAAGAGATATTCATAAAATTCAATGTTGAGTCCTAACCAACAAATTGCGTGCACAACTT
>LPNX010091907.1:533223-546852 GCA_001517045.1 Pseudotsuga menziesii | reverse complement strand
CAAGTAGACAACAAACAATCCGTAAGAATGTGCATGCTAGACAAGCTACTAAAAGTTGCTAAAGGTGGCATAATACTTTTGGCATAGGGGTAGGGTTGGAATTTAAGATCTAGTCTATCTATAAAATTTCACTGTTTCAACTATTTTCTAAGACATTTTCAACATTTTAAAGAATAAGTATGAAACAAATCAGGCCTTAAGTTGCGATTTAATAAAAAAGAAATACTCTTTTGAGTTCACAAATGACACAAACTACCCTTATGACAAACCCCCAATATCATTGAATCGGTCCATGGTGATCACGGGAATCCAATCCGAAATTAATGGTTTCCCGCCATAGTTACCCACTACCCATTTTTTTATTTTGTATCTGAAAACTAATACAAACAATGAGAAATGGACCCATGAAGAGAAGTGGTATTTCTCCTCAGAACAAAGTTCCTTAATAATACATTGCGGATAGCAACGAAGGATAAGGATGGATATGGAAGCTTTGGGCAGGAAGTTGGGTCTTGCAGAGAACAAAACATCCATTAGAAAAGCTGAGGAGCTGAGGCGCCTTAGCAATGTGCATTTTCATTCATCGACATTTGGTGTGGTATGTCAATCTAAAGAATCCTCTCAGGCTTATAGCAGTACTTTAATTTTTGCACTGTATTTTGTATATAGTAGACAAAAGGGACCTTGATTCCTTGTTTTTTTTCACAGGGCGGGGTATGCAAATCTATGCTCTGCTTTGAGGTAGCCACTACCAAGTGAATCTCTAAATCTTTCCTTATAAGAGCTTTGTTCTCTTCTGATAAATGCCAAACTAGGTTTTATACCCAACTAGCTTTTATATTCTGTTCAGATTTTTCAATACATATCAATAGATCTATACGGAGTTCATTGCCTGGAATTGCTTGTGGGTTTCTTATTTCTTACTGCACTGATAGAAGCGAGGTGTTTGGGTTGGGGTGGGCGTGATCTTTCCTTCACACTATGCTCTTTGTATAATGTTTGAAGCTGAGAGAGTATATCTAGAATGATATTTGCTAGCTGTGATAGCTCCCCTGTATGGCCAAAATGAACATTATGGCGCAGATTTCCTCTTTATAACCCTTCATCAGGTCGTTCTCCGTGTGTCCCGAGTTGGTTTCAAATTGATATCAGTTTATCACTAGGATTTATGCCCTTGATGTTATCACAACAAACTATACTTCCTTAACACATGAAATAAACAGCACAGAAATTTGGGTTGAAACAAAATATAGCAAGTTTTGGGAGGTCATTGTCATCAGATCTCTTTCATAGGTGCTGGTAGTTGGGATCCCTGATTCCTTGCAACCTTTCAAACATTACGGCAGATAAACAACAAGTTTTTAAGGAGGGAGTCTACAGGAGGTTCGCCCTTTATGTAGTTAGATTACCTTTGAAGGAGAAGTAAATAAAACCAGCACTGGAGGTGACCGTTTGGCAGTTCTATTTGTTGTGATTTGGCCAGCACAGATCCTATAGGAAATCAGAGGCTTGGAGGGTTATAAAAATGAACCAATGAATAGCGGGCCTTACCCTCAGCAAAGAGACAAATTTGACATTAACTGTGTGCTTGATAGCCTGCTGACTAAATACATTTTGATGCATATATAGTCATGATTTTTATTGTGAATGACAAGATAGTATCCAATGATGAAATATCTAAAAAGATTGCATCCTTTGGAAAACTATACGAATGGAAGCATATAAGGAAAGACCCATCCTGAAAATCCACATCAGCAGTGCAATAAATCTTAAGCTAGGTCAACTTATTGGCAGTTAGGAAAGCTGTTGAAAGTAGTTTTTGCGACAAGAAAATAGCAAGGGAAACTAACTAAAACTACAAATCATAAATGAAGATTAGACACGATCCTGTTTTGATCTAATTCGACCTGTAAGCAAACCTTTGAGGGTTTTGTGCATGCCTTTTCCTCTCTTAATCTCAAGTAGAGGAATCAATTTAGGAAGAAAAAGCAGTGTTTCTTCTGTAGAGAAAAACACTAAAGAAAGTATCCCACACAGCAGAAAAGGCTCATACTTAGTATGCATACACTGCCTTAGCTTTATGAGGTTTCTTTCCTCTTTTTTCAAATAGTCAAAGGCAGCTAGGTGGACCTGCATGTAGGGTTACTAGAGATCTCAACCATTGAAACTTATTGCTTGAAATTGACCCTCACTCTTAACTGTTCTAGGACAATCAACGAGGGGTTTTTGTATGTTGTTTTCTTTGTAACATGTGCAGATTTGCAGCTCAGATTACAGTACACCCCTTCTAAAGACACCTCCCTCTAACTAGAAAAGCACCAATCCAAACAGACAGGCTCACTAATAGTGACAAAGGGTTGGTTTGCCTATAATTATCATGCGAATTTGCTTCTACAGATTTGTGTGATAACAAGACCATGCAACAATTCCTAGCTGGCAAGAAATGCTGGAATTAAGAAGTTCAGTTTGTTGTTAGAAAGGCTAGAGCGGAAGTTTTTGAGGAATAAAACTTAGGGTTTGCAAGCTTATATTATCGAGAGTTGGTCTAGTTGTAGGAATTGTCTCTATCTCTTCTAACAAGGACACCAAATCATTAAATACTATGTTTTGGGTAAAAATTGTGGAAAATTTTCAGAACCCAACTTCAATTAAACTTTACCTATAAATTTCAAACTGGTGAATATACAAAGTGGTGAATTGGTCACTCAAGAATTGGTTGCAATGTCTAATTGACCAAAACAATGAGACTTGTGCTTCCTCAAGCAAAGTTTGCTCTTAACTCGCCAACAAGAGTCACAAAATTGTAATCTATGGCATTAGCCACTCTGTGCTCCTAATTATGCAAGACCATTTCTAATAATACAAGACAACTAGCAGAAGATTATATATTTATTTAAGAAATATCTTGAACAAAGCTTCATATCAAGAAGAAATGATGGCTTCATTGAAAACTCTTGGGCATTGTGGGGCACAGGACATTTCTTATATAGTGTGGGCAGAAAAAGGATTATGCTAATGTCCACCGCTAGCCAAAAGTGAATAATGGGACTGTGAAAGGAAATAATATTCCATCTACATAGGCGGTGAGTGAAGGGACTTGTGCCCCACCCAAGAAATTGGAACTAAGAGCTAATAAATTAAAAATAAAGGTATCTGTTACAAGAATAAAGATAAATATACAGTAATGAGTGAGAAAAATGGGGAACAGGGGTTATAAAAAGCCAAGAAGTTAGAAGGTCCGAGTTATTATTCCTTGTATTTGAGGTCCAATAACTTGTTATATTTTACTCATCTATTATATTTGTGTCACAATTTCACCGTATGTTTATGGTGACCTTTTCTCAGTGAGAGCTAGAGCCAGATATGGCAGGCTAGAGCTAGATATGGATATGATCCAGTATATGGACAGTCTACAAGAGTGATCATTGTTGTTTTGCAACTATATGAAAGAGCTAGCATGGTTGGTATAATTAAGTCCTTAAATTCTAGAAAAGACAATAAAAGGTCCATAACCTTATCCAAACTTGCACCATCATGTGGGGCTTGCATCCCAAATGTTTCTAACATGAAGGGAAATAAAGCTCCCCAAACAACGTACTCTTTGATGCCTATATCACCATCCAACAGAGAGAAAAATTGTTTGCAAATTTCTTTGCCAATAGGATTAAGTAATTCTACACGTGGAGTAACTCTCTTCAATCTTCTCAACTTCTCTAATACAAAGTCAAATGCTTTTAAGCACCAGAAATTAAGATAAAATACTCACATAAAATATTTCAAGTGGCGAGGCTTAATGTCATATGGCAAGTGAGTTGAGATTCTGTTACTTTTATCTGTAGGTATGAAGCATATGATGCAATTTATGACTTTCCATTGAGAGTTGGGAAACGTGTTCGAATTACAACAACAAATGTAGTAAATTTGAATATCACATCAGCAAATGTAGAAACACTTGTAGGATCAATACTTGCTTGGAGAAAACAAGAAGATCATGAACAGCAGGCCCATATGGCAATGCAACTTGAAAAGGTTTCTATTTGAGATAATATACTTTCTTCCTAGTTAATGTCTAAGTGTTTTCTTGAAGCTGTTTCATATGATTTTCATATAGTTGCACTAATTTATACTATTGATTTTTTACTCCTCCCAATGAAAAATAGGATATTAATGAATATGGAAGACATGTATTGAATCAGAATGCATCTGCTCTAGAAGTTGATGATTCTGAGAAATTAGTCATAGAAAATAGACTTGGATGTGATTTGTATATCCGACAGTACAGAGACAATTTTTAAGATATTAAGCTATTGAATCCTGACAGTAATGTTCATGTGCACCTTCCACCTCCAAGATTTCCTGACAGATTGAACGCTGTCACAAAGACAAAGGCTTCTCGATACTATGTTGCTGTTCATATTTTAGATGCAAGGGTATAAGAGATTCATTCTGTTCTTATCCTTTGTTTTCCTATGGTGACTAATTGTTAATATTTGTTTTTGATGGTATTGTGCAAATCTGGGTTTTCTTCTTGCTTTGTTTCACAGGAGTTAATGTTGACTGAAGATGGCAATGGCCAAAACTTTTTTTGTGCTCTCCATTTAGTAACCACAACACAAGCATCAGAGGATCAAAATCCTTTTCCTCAAAGTGCAAGGTCTATATGTCTTAGGCCATTGATGATAGAAACAAACAATCATGTAGTTGGTGCAGTAAATTGGAATGAAGTGTTTATATTTGAAGTTCCTCATCAGGTACTTTTCGTTACAATAAATTTCTCTGCATGCAACTTAATCATGCCAAATAGTATATCAGGGAAGTTTTTTGTACTCTATTTTTGATTAGTTCAGTATTGCTGCCCTGTACATTCTCTTGTCACAATTGTCATTCTCTCTTATTTTGTTTTTGGAAGTATATCTCTCTATTTTGCTTCAGATTATGAAATGGTTTTAGTATAGAATAAGGACAGAAAAAATAAATTTCCTTAACATTTTGGATTGTATGTGGTTTCTACATAGGGCTTAACAAGCTTGGAGGTTGTGGTAACAAATATTTCAGCAAAAGAAGGAAAATGTAAGCATCAATTGTTTTTTGTCATTGAAAATTTAGTTTTACTCTCCATTTGTCTTAATATGTCATTGCAACCTGTTTGAATGTGTTAAAACGCATCCTTCTATCTATTATGTTTGTTACTAAACTTTTCTAGGCTCATTGCCCTACTCTTTTGGTTACCTGCTGACATTAATAAAATTATCATATCTGAAACTTATTGCGTTTTCTATAACTCAAGGAGTGATTTGTATGTCATATGTTTAATCATTTCCAACACCAACTGAAGTAGCAAAAAGTACAGAATATTTAGGTTTGCATTGCAACCATCTTCGCGTATTGTCATTCGTCAACTATTAGCTGACTCAGAGACAATTTTAATGACAACATCTGTATTATGCCATAGTTGCATTCATAAGACTGTTGATGTACAAATATTTGGCAACATGATATATGCCATCATGTGGGCAGTGCATATTATCACTCAGCATTTGTTGCAATCACTTGGAGGTTATTAAGTACAGTATCTTCTTAACAGTAGCAGTCAAAGTCAATATTTATTCAGTTTTCCATGTTTGAAAGACAGATGAAAGTTTGCAAATTGATAATTAAGCAATATTTGGAAGGGGATATTGAGAAGACTTATGCTGCACCATGTCACATCTTTGTGCTCATACAATGGATGGTGGGAAACATATGACAGTATAAATTTAGAACACTTACGTGATAAATTTATCCTTCTAAGTCAATCTGTCTGTGTTATCTAGGATTGATAAACAGTTAGAAGGCTTCTCACATTCTCTCCATCTCAGTGAGTGCTAGAACTGAGCTCTGTTCTTATGGAGAAGATTCCATTATTTCCCTACAGTTAAAGGAAGACTGCACATGTCTCTGTGTTATCTAGGGTTGATAAATAGTAAGAAGGATTCACAGCCTCTCCGTGTCACTGGGTTCTAGCCCCTTTCAAATCACCTGAGGGGACTGCTAGTAGATTTTTATTTTTATTTTTAAATACATTAATTTTAGAAAATGCTTTCTCTACCCATTAATACAGACAATAATGACATATTGGGCCATTTGGCCAAAAAAGTGGGCTGTCACCACAAGCCAAATCATACTCTACTAAAGACACCTTAATAACTGCGATAGCTACCAAAGAGCATAACACTTGACAAATCCAAAACCTTCACAATACACATGTAAACAATCACTGATAAATGAAGTGAGGGAGGTTTTTGGAGTGGTAAGATAGGGTTAGATTTTCTTTTTCTCTTTTTCTTTAATATATCTCTTTTTTGAAATCGGGATCATGTCAGACACTAAAAATTTCTTGACACTGACTTGGTTGAGTCAGCAAATTCGGGGTTGACCATTTGGCCAAGTCATATAGTGAGCCGATCTATTCAGTGTCAACAAGCCAACTCAATCCTTGTTCTCACTGAGCTGAGTCAATCTGCACCTCAGGTGGGTATTTTTAAAGTATGCAGTTGATCAATATGCACCTAGGGTTATGAATGTCCAAAAATATAAAAAATGTAGGTTAAAGAAAAACCATTGTCTCGTAGGAAATTACAAATATGGAAAAAGCCATCTTTGCTTTGTTGCCTGACGAAAGAAATATTTTTTCTTATGATAGAATGATAAGGATTGCAAATTGACAATACCATGGTGTAGATTAGATTTAGGCACCCCAAAATTGTATAGGATCAGGGTCCTCTAGAACTACCACAATTTAGTAAAGCATGCTAACATCCCAAAGAAAAATTATGCTAGGGAAGGTTTATTCAAAGGGTGTGGACCACGAATTTAGCCTTGACAATGCATTGGGAGTAGTACACTTATGGTGAGATTATAATTTGGAGTATAATGATATGGATTCTCTGAACACAAGCCCAACCATCTAACCTAAGGCTGGGTTGTTAAACCTCTAAGCCATAGAGAGCAGTGGGTTTAATGAATGTGTCAAAGACGTGCATCTTGGACAGAATTCCCCAAACTGGGATCTGGAAACAATGACACTTAAGTATTGCTAGGGATGTGTAACTTGTACATAGATGCAAATAGTTTTTACTGATCTCAGATTACAAGTGGAACCTGTAAATTTAACACCTAAATAATTGTAAGCAATGGTGGCCTCAATGGATAATTGATTATATGGTTAGAGATTTATTCTGCAGTTATATTTAGTAGCATAGCCTGCTTGTTTACTCCAAGTTACCCTTGTTACATGCATGGCCTCTGTGGAATGCCAAATCATAGAGAGAACATGGGCACCTAATAAGTGCAGAGTTACAGTTAAGCCCTGAGTGTATCCAGCTTAAAGCAAAAGGATCACAAATCATTTGTGTTTCCCCATTTATGTGGTCCTGTGTGGTTGTTACATACCAGGAGTATGGTACATGAGGGAATGCAAATTACACAAACCAAAGAAGGACAGGGATCAGCAGATACATTGCAAAATGATGAATTTGAGATGCCACTTGTTGGTTTTTTGAATCAAAAAAAACAAAGTCACATGAAGAAAAAATTGTAAAATATCATGACTTGTATTTTATATCGATGTTAACATGAAACGTTGTTTGTATGGATTACCTTCTTGTGTTTCGATGTTTATATGTTTATGTGATTTGATGTTTCAATGTTTATATGTTTAGTTTTTTACATGGTTTCAGTTAATTAAAATTTTGTTCATTATTTTAATAGAATTTGGACAGGGTCAATTATGTTTGTATATTTCAAGGTTACCAGGGATTGAAGGTTTGCTTATGGCCCATGGGTAGGGCGGAAGATTTGACTTAAGCATTTTGGAAATTTTAATTTAGGGTATCCGACCAGAAATAGTTTTTTGGGGCAGGTATTTGAGGTTTGAGGATTGTTTACAAGATTATTTTGGAAGTTGCCTCCTGTGTTGAGAAATTAGCCTCTAGTGAATTCAAATTTGATTCTAGTTTTTCTGGAATGTATATTTTTGAGAAGTTGAGTCTGAAATTGTTTCTAAGAGTAACTATGAAGGGTGCAAAACTAAGAAAAAAGACTCTAGGGTGAGAAGCAGGAACATTAGGAGATCTGAAATGGGAGAAAACATTCATATAGAATAAAAGGATTCTACTTTTAGTGATTATCATCTCTATGTCTAACAATGGGTTTTTGATTTACACAATATTAAGTTGTTTATTTTTCCTTATTTTCATGGTCTTTGATAAGTGTTTGTTTCATTTGTGCACTTTAAGAGCTGAACCAGGTCCTAAATATGAGCATCATTGAGGAAC
The DNA here is from genome assembly GCA_001517045.1 of Pseudotsuga menziesii. NCBI lineage: Eukaryota > Viridiplantae > Streptophyta > Pinopsida > Pinales > Pinaceae > Pseudotsuga > Pseudotsuga menziesii. The sequence goes on along the minus strand of LPNX010091907.1, from coordinate 538,537 downwards.
TATCATAGCTGGGATTTTGAACCTTGTTATTTTGCCTCTCTTGTTTTCTGTCTAAAAGGAATACATGCTTGTTGGAATACTAGGAAACTGTTTAGTTGCATTCTATAACTAGTAATATATTGTCCACATGAGAATTTGAGATTGCTGCTTTTATTAAGTCTATTTATAGGTTAATCCACTATATGTGGATTTGCTAGCAAATAGACTGATCACAAACATAGCTGAATTAACTATTCTTTTTAGTGTACTAAATTACTAATTACATCCAAATTATATTCCATCAGGACAATATATGTCTCCTCACGATCCTGAGAAGGGGCCCTCTCTAACTGGTTGGAGGGTGTAGCGATGGGAAAGCTCATGTCAACATTTTGCACTGCATCCCCTTTTTGAAAATTCTAATACAAATTTTGGTGGACAAGCACCAATTATGACTATCTGGAAGAGCATGGTAAATATGAACATATCTCCAACTAAGGACTACAAAGGTTCTCTATCCATTGCTACACCAGGAAATTCAAATGGTGGAAACAGTGACAAATTTAACTCTGACCTAGCTAATCAGTACAATGACGTAAGGATGCTAGCAAGAATTGTCTTTTCAAGTCATGGGGGGGAGGTTTCTTTTGCTTTTCGCTATGGCGATGTTCATTTATTATCTGGCAGTAACTTTTCTCCCATAGATTACTACTGTGCCCCAGTTGGGGTTTCTGTTGCCCTACCATATTTCTCTTCAACTAGCTGTTGCCTGGCCTCAGTTTGGCATGATAACAGCAGGGATTGCAATGTACTGAAGATTCTACATATTCTACCTCCTGCCAGTCAAAGTAGTCAATGCAAGGGTAATGCAGCAACCTTGGAACGACCCATTGCAAACATGTATGAAGTTGATTTTATTTGTTATCTTGTTGCATCTCTGTATTTATATTGTGGTTACATTCACTGGCCTACAATTTGATTATTCTCATCCATTACCAGATTTTGGTGGAGCCTCTATATTGGAGTTGATTGGTGGGATGCTGTTGGTTGTGCACAAAGTGCAGCAGAAGATGATATAGGTAAAATCAATGCACATTGTCAAAGGATAATTATGATCAATTATGTGTTGGCTAAAGATAATGGTTTTGTATATAAGGGTTTGATAAATCCAGATGCATGGTTTTTATGTGATGTGTCTGTAGTCACGGTGAATAGAATATTTTGTCAAGTTTTGATCCCTGCTATCTGCATCTGGTTTCACTATCTTATGTATGAAACAACCAGACATTGTGATAGGCATATACATGTTGAATGTATATCATCTTTTGAAACCATATAGTGTTTGGCAGACACACGATAAAGACTCCTAAAAACAGATAAGATATATCAAAGGAACAGTTGAGCTTTCTGCTCTTGGCTGTGAATTTTCCTTTTTGGAGTACTTACAGTTCTAAAAGTTGCAGACTTGTAATGACTGAGAAGATGGAAATTACACTTAGACATTTAGACAAGGTACTAACTAAAATATCATCCAAGTGTCAAGAACAGCTAAAAATATGGCCATCCAAACTTAGCTACCTGGTTGTGGAAGCAGCCTTAGTCTTACAACATCATTAGATTTCTTGCAGTGATTAGAATGTTGTCTGGAGCTGCAAGGTATGCACATCCCAACCAGTATTCTCTATGGGCCAACATGAGGCCACGTTGCAAACTCAGAGAGGGAATATCTTCACAAGATCCAAGGATTGGGCAACCTTAAATGTGATAGGTCGGTCTTAGGAAAGTTTATTAGTTGACATAAAATCTGTTTATATTTGCTTTGAGAATTCAACCAGGGACAGAATGGTGATCCTTCTGGAGGAAAGTGTGCATTCTGAAATTTCTGAGGGAAAGAACTTTATTTGAAGCATCAAATGACTCTTTAGGAAATCCTATCCAACGTTCTAGACCTATTGTCAATCTTTCTTTGGAGACACCTCTCCAAAAATGAAAGATGTTATAATCCTCTACCCCATAGGCAGATAAATCCTTTAATTTGTTTCCTCTTTAAAACTTTGGTAACCAATATACTCTAATTTTTCTTAGTCCAAGCATGAGGAGGATCACAGTTTATTCAAGCATTTTTAATAATTAACCTTGGGTAGGATGAGAGAGTGCATCCTCTTTAAAGGAAATAGATGACAGAGAATGCTAGGATTGCAAAGCTACTGCATGCCATTCAATCACAATATTAACCACATCAGTTTCTCCCATTTTCCTTCAATGTACAGCACAACTTCCAACTAACATTAGGAATAGAATTATGTTCAAATAAACCCACCCATTAAAATTGTAAAAAAAGTATACTCGTTAATTTTCTAAGCAAAACCACATGAATGCCACAAAGAAGAATATTAGTCTTTAGACATACATTGCAGAAAGTACAGTTCATATAATGATAAACACATCAACCAAGAAGAAATCACAATAAACCCAAAAATGACAACTCCTTATGAGTCTTAGCCAAGTTGCATTCCCACATGTCTGAACTTTGAAGAGATTAAAATCAGGAAAGAATTCCCAAGATTCTTAACCCATCCTACAGTGTCTCCCAATCATGATCAGCAACAAACTGACAGGTACTTTCCATTCCATACCAAGGCCATAACAAAGAGGTTTATGGAAAGAGATAAGAGAGCCTAAAGTATTGCAAAAAGTGGCTAGATCATGCAGAGGCTTATTGTGCAGAGGCTTATCGTGCAGAGGCTTAGGTGAAAATTGCTTTGGATTATCAACGGTTTTCAACAAGTGCACCTGTTTCCCTACTGGTTCTCTCTTATTACATGACCAATCTGTCTGCCCATCGCAGGTATAGCATCCCCGTCTCTATTCCTGGTGTTTGCATTTAAAAAAAAAAAAAACTTATACAAAGCATGGATACAGCGACGGCCAGGCGTGGATACAGCGATGGCAAGGTGTGGATACAGAGACGGCCAGGTGTGGATATAGCGACAGCAAGGCGTGGATACAGAGACAGCTAGGTGTGGATATAGCGACGACTTAGACATATAATGAAATATAGAACATTGTCGCTCTTGCAACGCAAATTAGGGTTCGTATCTATTGCGACCAAATTGTTTCCACGGAAAAAAAACACTTAGACGTGGCAATATCCATGCTTTTTCGTGGATATTGCCACATTTTGCCGTGCCAAATTGTTCACTTGTACTAGTGGTTGTATTTTGAGTCCACTCATAGGCCTGAAGCTATGATCACATATTATGTGAGAAGATTGCTACGACCTCATAAGCTATGACATCCATATTGTTGGTACTGATTGCATTGAAGATTTAATTGTTGGAGCTAAGAGTTGAGGTTGGAACTCCTCCCACATAGATAAGAAGGCTGAGTTCTAATCTCTTGAAGAAAGCTTGCTTTTTTTTGACCTGCGACCTACTCCTTTGCGTTCGTGAGAGATTGTTTTCTACTAGTTTGAAAGCCATTGAAATCATATTTAAAGTTGGTATTGTAGGCTTGAGAGGATTAAGTTTGTATTTCAAAGTTTGTATGACAATAGCAGAGACATTGACATTGTTGTAAAGCTTGAGGAAGGTGGCAGAGACTTAGACCTGCACCTTTACTCTTTCTTGTTTTTCTCCTATTGTTTTAGTTGCAAGATTCAATCACAGAAGATGCAATCTATAGCATCTGTAGTTGGTGCCACTCTCACTGGCAAAGAAAATTATCCAGAATGGTGGAGGAATATCAAATCTACCTTCATCTACAATCACCTTTGGGACGGTATTTGCGAAGGCACCACAATAGAGACAGAAGCTGGAGGGCCCATAACCAGAGACCCAGGACCTCCAGAATCCAAGAAAGAGAAGGCCATTTGGAAAACAAAAGACAAGAAAGATTTAGCGGTAATCACTACAACAGTCAGTGAAGAGGTGAGCCATCACATATTGCCTGCAAAGTCATGTTTTGAAGCACTAAAAATGTTAAAATATCTATATGATTCACACTCTGAAATGGAAGTTATTCAACTAATGATAAAACTATTCAGTTTAGAAGTAAAAGACAATGATCCCATGTTAGTTGCCTCTGAAATCAAAGCTATCATGCACAAGATTCAAGCCACTGGAATGAAACCAGATCTTCCCTTTGCAGCATTTGTAAAATCTATGTATCCTTCTCACTCCAACTATCTTGAGTCATTGCAAGCTAGTGACAAGTTCAAATCACTAACATTTGACACCCTGGTAGAGAAGATAGCTGACAAAGAGAAAGCTTTTGGTAAGAAGACAACCGAGCATTCTGGAGAATCACTTTTCTTTGCTCAAAAAGCAAAGAACCACACCAAATACCAATCCAAAGATCATCCCAAAGGAAGAAGCAGCATGAGAGGCAGAGGAAGAAGAAAATTCAGAGGTAGAGGAGGCAGAAACAACTCCAGCAAAAGATCAGATTTGAAGTGCAAGCGTTGTGGAAAGGTTGGACACACAGCAGATCAGTGTTGGGATTCATGGAACTCCATCAAAGACAGACATAACTAGAAGAAATATGACAATCTTCAAATTCTGCTCATTGTATTGTTGCACATTGTAATCTTGGTATTAATGAAATGACTTCACTTTCATCTTACATAGATTGTTGGCTACTTGATACTAGTGCAACATCACACATGACTTTTAGAAAAGATTGTTTTGAAGAACTTAATGAAACAATAAATGGCATAGTTTACTTTGCAAATAAGTCAATTCTTAAACCAAAGGGAATGGGCACCATTCGGCTGAAGATGCCTGGATTCCTTGATTTCTTGTTGAAGAATGTTCTTTATCTTCCAGAGTTGCAGAGAAGCCTACTGTCCTTGGTGCAAATTCGACAGCAAGGCCATTCCATCCACATGTTTGATGGAATCATAGAAATAAGAAAGTCCTCTGACAACCAAGTCATCATGACTGGATACGAAGATGGGAAGCTGCTGAAGCTAAAGGGTTCATCTGCAAGGGTTCAGAACTATGCCTACCTCTCTCAGCATGGAGAAGGTAATTTGTCATCAAGTTTATTGTGGCATGCAAGATTTCGTCATATGGATTATAACAGTATTCATTTGTTGAGAAATAATGGTGTATTTGGTCTGTCCACCATTCCCAAAGAGAAGAGCAAATGTGATGCATGTATATTAGGGAAACACAGTAAGCTGCCATTCCATGAATCTAATTTCAGAGCAAGTAGGAAATTAGAATTAGTGCATTCTGATTTATGTGGCCCAATGCCAACTCCTTCTGCCAATGGGAATAAGTATTTTATGACCTTTGTTGATGACTACTCAAGAATGTGCTGCATTTTCTCA
>LPNX010091907.1:511965-528571 GCA_001517045.1 Pseudotsuga menziesii | reverse complement strand
GTGCTCTTAGCTTGAAAATGAGCACCTACATGACTGAAACTGATTATTTGGCCCACTTTTATTACAAAATCAATTTTTCCAATTAAAATATTAAAAAATAGACTAAGTTTTGGAAAAATTAAATTTTAATAAAAAACACTGAAAAAACTAAAAAATTGAAAAAAAACCTACTGGGACTTAGACACGTTCATATGACTCGACCATGATGTCTAGCATGTTTATACATTGACACATAGACTCTAATAACCTCAATAGGCCTAAATGCCAAGCCGACCACCCCAACTTTGGAGGTATGGAGTGAAAAACTCAGAAATTATCAGTCGTTTATTCAACAACCAATAATAACCAAGGGAAAATACACCCTGGGCTGATCGGATTGACAAATAAAGTCTAAGAGACCGAGTCTTTTACAGACACTATCATGCTAAAACATTTATTACAATTCCCCCATGGGGTATGAACATGTGATATAGTACAACAAGCACTTCCCATAAGTACTTCCACAGGTCTTCTGAAGTCCGAACAAGTTAACCCTGTTTGGTTCACTAGGCTCACTTGATAAAAAACCCCTAAGTACAACTTAGGTGGTAACAGGAAGGCCTTGGTTTTCCACAGCTGATGCTTGCATCAGCTGTCAATCTGGGTTTATGACCATATCCAATGGCACCAAGAATAAGAACCTCACTCTCTATCCTCCAGCTCGGCCGAGCCTAGAAGCTGAAACTTCTTTCTAGATGGAGCCAGTGGAAGAGGAGGGCGTTCAGCCATTATTAACTATAGGGAAAGCCTTAACTTTTAAAGATGGAACTGAAGATGATGCCATTAATAACTTCATCAGTGAACCCACTTCAATCAATAAAGAAGTTTATCAAATCCTGAACATTACTCTAGGTAAGGAAGAACAAGAAAATATCACAGAGGAAGTACTAGTCGTTGCCACACACATAATCCCAGTATTGAAAAATTCAAAAAGTATTCCTATTGAGGTAGAGTTTGGAAGAACCTTAAATATTAACCCTAGCCTCTCCTTAGATGAACAGAAGCTCCTTATCAGTCTCTTGAAAGAACATAAGGGGGCATTCACCTGGGACTATACAGACATGAGGGGTATTCCCTCTAACCTGTGCACTCATCATATTTATATTAAAAGTGGCTCATGTCCTGTGTGTCAGCCTCAACAACGAATGAACTCCAATCTTAGGGACATAGTGAAGGAAAAAATTCAGAAACTCTTGGAAGCATGATTTATATATCCTATTTCAGACAGTGAGTGGGTTTCCCCACTCGTAATTGTACCCAAGAAAAATGGTTAATGGAGAGTCTGTGTCGACTATAGGGAGCTGAACATAGCCACACAAAAAGACCACTTTCCCTTGCCCTTTATTGATAAAGTACTCGACACCCTATCAGGGAAGAAGTTCTTCTCCTTCCTGGATGGGTTTAGTGGGTACAATCAGATCCAGATTGCTCCTGAAGACCAGGATAAAACTACCTTCACTTGTCCATGGGGAATGTTTTCTTACAGAGTGCTTCCCTTTGGTTTATGTAATGCACCAGAAACATTTCAAAGAGCTATAATCGGCATATTTTCTGAATTGGTTAATGACAGTATGGAAATTTTTATGGATGATTTCACTCCTTATGGCAAGGATTTTGAAGAAGCATTGGAAAAGTTGAAAAAAGTTTTAACTCGCTGTGAACAGACCTAGCTCTCTTTAAGCACTGAAAAGTTCCATATGATGATGAGTGAAGGAGTAGTATTGGGGCACTTCATCTTTGTTAATGGCATTCAGATGGATCCCTCAAAAATCAAGGTGATAAAAAATATACCTACTCCTGTAACTCAAAAAGAGGTGCAAATTTTTCTGGGACATGCCGGATACTTCCAAAGGTTTATAGAATTTTTTTCCAAAATTGATTCTCCTTTGTTTTCATTGTTAATGAAGGATGTGCAGTTTGTCTGGAGTGAATCATGCCAGGCAGTGTTTGTTAAGCTTAAGGAGAAGCTGTCCACAGCTCCTATCTTAAGAGGACCCAATTGGACCCTACCCTTTCACATTTCTTCAGATGCTTTTGATATCACCATTGGGGCAGTTTTAGGATAGCAGGATGGCCAAGTACCTTATGCAATTTATTATATTCTTAAAAACTTAGCCCCTGCTGAACTTAATTATACTGTCACCGAGAAGGAATTCTTAGCTATTTTCTACTCCATTAACAAATTTCGACACTACATTACTGGGTATCCTACATTTTTGCACACTGACCACTCTGCCATTAAATATCTAATGAACAAACCCATCACTAATGCCATAGTGACTAGATGGATTTTATTATTATAGGAATTTGATATTACCATCATAGATAAACCTTGAAAAGAAAATGTTGTCGCTGATTTTTTATCTCATTTCACTAACAGTGATGATAATTTTCCTGTTGAGGACTCTTTTCCAGATGAACATTTATTCCCAGTTTCAGCTCATTCCCCTTGGTATGCAAATGTCTCTAATTACTTGGTCGCAGGGAAGCTTCCGGCACATATGTCTAAAAGAGAAAAGAGAAAAATCATCCAGCAAAGTGCTAGGTATTGTTGGGTAAACGGTCATCTCTTTTACACAGGTCCTGATCTTGAAATCAGAAGATGTGTAAGGGAAAATGAAATATTTCATATACTAAAGGCCTAACATGATGAACCTTGTGGGGGACACTTGGTAGACAGAAGGACATGACACAAAGTGCTAAGGATGGGCTACTATTGGCCAACTCTTTTTAGGGATGCAAAAATATATGTTTAGTCATATGATAGCTTCCAAAGGATGGGTCATCCCAATAGGTTAGATCAAATGCCTCTGCAACCTCAATCAGTAATTGAACCATTTTATAGATGGGCTCTGGATTTCATTGGCCCTATCAGCTCTCATTCCAAATAGAAAGCTTACATCTTGGTCTATACCGATTATATGACCAAATGGGTAGAAGCAGTAGCTCTGGCAAAGGCTAACGACTAGGCTGTGGTCAAATTTCTATACAGTGAATTTTTTACCCATTTTGGGGTACCTAAGGAAGTATTTACTGATGGGGGACCGCTATTTATGTCGCATCACTTCGAAGCTCTGCTACGGAAGTATCATGTTCAACATAGGGTAGCCTCACCTTACCATCCCCAAGCCAATGGCCAAGTGGAAAGCACTAATAAATTTATTGAAGCCATCCTTACCAAGACAGTTAAGAGCCATCATAAAGATTGGGCTGACAGGCTTCCGAAAGCACTACAGGCATATCACACCACTTGGCATAACACCACAGGTTTCTCTCCTTACGATTTAGTGTATGGAAAAAGTGTCATACTCCCAATTGAATTTGAAATCAAGACCCTGAAGATGACCACCGAAGTAAACCTGGATGTAACTGAAGCCCATAAAAGAGGATTGAATCAATTGAATGAACTGGATGAGAACCAGTTAGTTGCAGTGGACCAGACAGTGTTAATTCAACAATAGAGATCTAATTGGCATGACCGATTCATTAAAAAGAAGGTCTTCTATGAGGGAGACTGGGCATTATTTTACGATTCCAGATTCAAAAGAGATTTCAAGGGAAAATTACGCACAAGATGGCTGGGCCCATACCTAGTAGACAGGGTATTTGATAACAGCACAGCCTTCCTGGTAACTATTGATTAAAACCACGTACCATTATTTGCTAATGGTCACACGCTGCAACTGTACCATAAACCAATTTCAATGGATGCATTTATCTCGCAAATTGTCGTTGATCCAAATTACCAGCTAACACAAGGGCAGTAATTTCTCTTTGCCTCTATCAATATTTAACTAATCACTATAAATCGTGCATGAATCATTGTACATAAATAATTGCTATTTTTTTCTTTTTCGTTATGTTATCTTTTCTTTTTGCAGTTGATCTTCTTTTTTTTCTTTTTTTTAAATTTGCAGGGAAGCGCCCAAGGATGAGGGTCAGATCGGGCATGTCAACTGAGAGTCATTTTTCTATGCCTTCCCACACCACGAAATTTTTTTTTTCTCTTTTTCCTTAAATAAATTTTTCGCAGCTGTGACACCCATTTTCCGGAAGCTACAACACCTTTTCCAGCAGCTGCGACACCCATTTTTCGGTAGCTGCGAAACCCATTTTCCGATAGCTGCGAAACCCATTTTTCGGCAGCTGCGACACATTTTTCGGTAGCTGCAACACATTTTCCGGCAACTGCGACATCTTTTCTGGCAGGTGCGACATCGTTTTCTGATGGACGCAACACTGTTTCTGGCAGCCACCGCATCATGAAACTTCACCTTCTTCCATTCCCACACGTGGTGACCCTGTTTCACTTTTGACCATAAAACCCATTTCCCGTCACTCCAGAGAAACCACTTTCCGTCCGTTTAACATTTCCCTTCCTTTTTTTTTCGAGGGCTGTGACATATCTTCCGGCAGCTGTGACATCTTTCCCAGCGGCTGCGACATCTTTTCCAGCACCTACAAATCCGCTATATTTAGCTGATTTTTCTAGCATTTGCAGGCCTTGTCTTTGACTCCTATGTTATTGGTAGACCTTTTTTCACGTCATCAACTCCTCTAGATATGGCTCCGATTCCTCATGCTAGCAATCTGACCCGTAATGTGATATTTCTCATAATTCTGACCATTTTGACATGATGGTTTTTGTTTCACCAGCGGAAAGAATTATTCCAGCATCTATGTTATAATGATTTTATTTAATGACTATGCATTGCACAAGTTTGGCTTTCGTAATTTTTACAACCACACATTCTATTATTCTCCGAAGGACATCCAGCGCACAGTTTTGAAGGTATGGCTTTGATTAACCACATGATTAAGTATCAATATGATTTAACAATGTCAGTCGTACCTCCCTTTTTATGCCCATTATTTCCCGATTAACTCTCTGCCCGAGCGACATAAAGGCTAATTATGCTACTTGATAACTGCCACCTTTCCCAATTCAGAATGAAATTTCAAATAATCCAGTGTGCTGAAACTTTCCAAATTTTCCTAACTCTCCTCTCAGTGGTCCATGCATACTCTGTGCCATAACCTCCATTATCGGAGTCTATATTCTGTTGAACAACAAACTAAGTCTGAATTTAGAAACATGGGGATTCCAGCTCATTATGAACCTTCAAACACACGAGAGCTCAGGAGAAACGTCACAGTCTTCGCTATCTTTCAAGCTGCCGGTTGGATGGAATTTTTCGAGCGTCTGGATGGATTTCACCGAGAAGCATCCTTACAGTTTTCTCTAAACCTCACATAAAATCACTTAGAAATTTGGGGGTTGCGCATTGAAGTTTCTGAAGCCATTATAGTTGAGGTTACTGGTATTCCTTAGGTGGGAAGGGCTTATTTTGGACGTTGAGTCCCCACTACTACAACATTACAGGAATTTCTTATAGAGGGGGAGCAGGTTCACATGACAAAAGGGGGATAGTACTGCAGTCATTACCACAGCCATGGAATCAAGTCATTATTTTTCTCAAGAAATATATCACTTGTGAAGGTAGGTACCAAACTGTTTATAATTATGAACTCCCTTTATTGTCTCATATTCACCATAGGATTCTATTAAATATTCCATATTATTTGCTTAATAATTTGCATCATATGGTGGGGTTTGTTCAAGATTCCAAGCATCCACTCACCTCACTGACCCACCATGGCCTCATTAAATTAATTATCTTAAGGACCCTTTCTCAACAAATTATAACCTGGGAGCAATTTACATCTAAAGTTTAGGAACCCGCTCCTTTGCCTAGTGTCCCAATAGAAGAAGAGCAGGTCCATCCACAGTTGGGGGGACATGAAGCACAACAGGAGGATCAGAGCCCCTCCAATATAGTTGGGGGGGGGAGATGAAACTGGATCAGAGGATCAACCAGGGGCACAAGCAGAACAATTGAGAGAAGATGTAAATAAAAACCCTGTGGAAGGACTAAATAACAGGGTAGATCTAACAACAGAGGGTGAAATTGGAACAGCATTTGATGTTGTGACAATTGAACCTGAAGATGACAGAGCCATGGTGATGGAAGGAAATATTGAGTTGGTGACCATTGAATCCTCACCCGAGTGGGGAGGAACTTTAATTGAGGAAGAACAACCCGAGGAACAAGAAAATGCTAGAATGGGGAACATTCCTTCTACCTCAGCTGTGAATCCAGACAGTCTAGCACCACAAAAGAAAAGGAAGAGATCAAATGATGAAATTAAGATATCTCCACCATTAATAAGGAAAAGAACCAGGTCGGTTGCAGCAGCAAAAGTAGCAAGAAAAAAATGGGAAACCTTAGAAGCACAAATTGAGTTCCCCATTCTTGAACCTATGCCAATTGATGCCCCACAAGGGCCGGTTGAAGAAGAACCCCAAATTGAAGGAATTATGTTCGAAAATAGGCTATTGAAAGAGGAATTCCAAACACTCAGAAGGGAATTGGAAGACTGGAAAGAAGCATGCAGAAAACAGGGTGAAAGGAAGTTGCACACATTGGTGGAAGTTGCAGATCAATTGGAGGGACCAAATTCTACTGAGCTTGGCAATGAGGAAGAAAGAGTGGTCTGTCCCACCTGTGGAGAAATATTTAAGGAAGCAGGCCACAAGATTGTAATCCGTTCCCTTACAATACAACAGTCTGCAATCGCAATGGAGGAAGTTGTAGAGAAAGAAGATGTTGTCACACAAGAACCAACATCTTTGAATATTCTTGCTAAAGTTGCCACTAACTCTAGGATAGAGGAACCAAGGGATGAAGTTATTCCTGATTGTGGGGATGAAGATTTCACTATGACCCTAGAGTCCTCCCATGACATAGAAATTATAGAAGTGGAACCACAACAGCAAGGAAATGATGGGATTGAACAGGGTTTTGTCACACAAGAACCAACATCCCTGAATGTGCTTGTCCAAGTGGCTGACCAGATGGGAGGAGAACCAGGTATTGAGGGCGCTCTGGAGTTTAATAAAGAATTTTGTACTATGACTCTAGAATTGTCCCATGACACAGAAATCATAGAAGAGGAGCCACAACACCAGGGATCTAAAGAAGTGAGCCAGGATGTTGTCACACAAGAACCAACATCCTTGAAGGTTGCAGTAAGGACTCTTGAAATGCAACAAGAAAATAACCCTGAAGTGGATGTCATTCCTGATATGCATTGGAGTGAATATGAACAAGTCCAAACACAATCCTTAGGTGATACTAAAATCCTTGAGGAGCAACTGCATACTGAAGAAGACATCCAATCTCAGCAGTAGGAGGAAAAATAAGAATAGGGCTCTGTTCCACAAGAACCAGTAGCCTCACAACCTCTAGCTGAGACAATAGCTGATAATCAGGTAGAAAATGGAATTAAAATTCAAGAGGAAGTTCTCCATAAGAACCAACGTCCTCACAGTCAGCTTCCAAAATTTCCACAAGAGAACCTCAGAAAGAGGACGCTGTTACTCAAGAACTAGTATCTCCAAGAGTGGTGGATGTTGTTGCCGAAGAAAGTCCAGAAAAGGTTGCTACCACACAAGAACCAGCACCTCCCAAGATAGCTTCAGATGTGTAGGGTGTTCAATGTGGCACATCAGGTGACAAGGTGTGGATTGATCCCCTTAGAAACTTCATCGACCTGGATTCAGACAAGGAGGATCATCATAAAGAAGAAATCCTGAACCTTACAGCAGAAGTCTCAATTCTGAGAATGGAGGTAATAAAATGGAAGAGCCAGGTGGAGGAATACCAAGGAGAGATAATTTATTTTACTGAGCATAAAAATATTATCAGGGGATTGAAGGAGAAATGGGTAGAAGAATGTATGACCCAGAGGATTCGAGAGGAAGAGCTACAGAGAAATTTAAGGGAGCTGAAAAATTTCCAGTTTATGCAGAAGGAAAAAGAGTAGTTGTATGCTCTCTCTCAAGAACTCCTGGGCACTAGGGTACCTTCTTCTTCTTACCCTGTCTTCTTGTTTGAACAGTTTGTTTGGTTTAAGTTGAGAGATGTGAAAGAAGGGAGGTCATTTGAGATAACGACCTCAACAAAATTTTTGGAAACAATTTTAAGAAGTAATTTTGAAGATCAAAATTTGCTGTGTGAATTGTATTTGCATGAGATGGCTTGCCCTCTGTACCACCATTCAAATCCTGTCCCTTTTTCAGGGGATGTTTAGTTGAGGGCCTTTGCTTCTTTTGTGAGAATTCATGCTCAGTGGGAAAGGTATTTCAAACCTTTTCTCACAATGAATCTCACTCTAACATGTGGGTTCGAAGTGAGCCTCAGAATCCAGGTATTCTTCTTGCTCGATACAAGAGTTTGCTTTCATGTCCCATACAGACTTAGAACATAATGGAACTACAGGATAAAGTTATTTCTACTTGTACCAACCATATTTATATACACCAACAAGCAGCATTGGAAGGAAGTAAGCACAGATGGCAGGTTACCTCTCCTATACTCAGGAGCCGAGACCCCTATTATTTTAGGAATTTTGAACAAGCACTTTCGAGGGTCGAAGGTTATGTTGGATGTAATAGGGAGTGTGGGGTTAATTGCTTGGGTATAAAATTTAAATTTCCCCTCATCTGATTGATGGAAAAAACATATAGGATGGACTTCTCACTAACCAAGGAAGAGGAGCAGCGACGTTGGAGATATTGGATTACTCACAGAGGGTTCATAGAAAAAGAAGAGATGCCTGAGTTCCCCTACAACTTCTCTTCTCTCCATGAACAGAGGTTAGTGCAAGATTCAGATTCAGAATAGTGGAGGTTTTTGCATGAGGACATGCAATAGGACAGTTGGGGGGAGATGTTGGGCCCATAAATGGCCTCTTTTGACCACCCTTAATTACCTCTTCTTGTTCTATCCTACCCTATTGAGCATGCCAATTGAACGTTTTACCCCCACTTTACTCTTCAAACCACCAAGGTATGATTGGTCATTGTTTTATTTTATTAATACTTATGATTGTGATAATTAAGGCTTCATATCTCTCAATGCGCTAACATATGATGCTTTACAAAGGTATTTTGAGGTATGTGGACTGCAGGGAGATTGGGCTAAACAAGCTACGAAAAAGATGGGAATCCATCGCTTAAGCTGATCCCCATCCATTCTATCATCACCCAAGGTATGCGGTTCCAGTTCGATATCCCAAACAAAGCTGTGTCAAGGTAGCTATAACAAAATGCATCAGACTTGGAGGTCAACAGTGAATTGCTGCTTGTGTGTAGCTGTAATCTAAAGATATCATCACTCCTGGGGCGATTAACAGTTTTCCTAATGTTTCCTATTTTTCATCCTGCCACGTTTGTAACAGCTGTTGTCATTTAGGGCGCCTGAATATCAGAGATCTTCATGGCTTCCCCATAATAGGATAGGATGTTATGATCTACATTGTATAAATCTGCAGAACTATTTTGAACCAGGGGTTGCTGAACATATAATCAATTCATTGTATTAGCTGTGAGGAGGAATTGTGTAATCACTCTGTCTTTTAATACAAGGAGTTACTTCTGATCTAAACGTTTTTACGTGTGCTTAGCCAGCATCTCTGTGTGAAGGCTGGGCCCTCCTTCCATAGGGATTGCTGAGTTAATTTAGGACTTTTCAATTCCTTTGTTGTGTGATGTTATGTTAATTTTATTCCCTCATAGGAAGCTGTAACAAGTGTGGATTTACAGTGTGTCGTGATTGCATTTCTTGGATACCTGGAGTGGCATAGTGTGACAGTCGACTGAGTAGGTAATTATTTCTTATACAATTCGTATGGTAACTATAACAGCTCTATTCATCCCTAGATCTTTTAGTTGTCATTTCCATGAATCTTTGCAGCTTGTCTCTTATTGTTATGATTACAGAATTTCATTCCTGCACTTTAGTTTCCTAAAACAGTTGAACTCAATCTCTGTGTTTTGAATTCCTAGATTAATATTCAATTTATGTTTTTGGATTCCTAAAACAATTGGATTGGATAGGTGAGTTAATCATTAAGTGATGTGAACAGGATTTCCTTTCATCTTCAATCGTAATTTAGATATGACTTTTATCTTTCGAGTCTTAGATAAAGACATAACAAAAGGTAATTGTGATTGCATTTCTTAGAAGGTGACTGGATTAATTAGATTCTTGGGATGAGCATAGCCGAACAGAGGGTAGTATTGTTCAATTACAGTGATTTTGTGTTTAAGCATATACTATGCATGTTATCCTTGAAATACAAAATTTTCCCGGGTTGACAATAAATATTGTACACTCTGTATGTTAGTTGTAATTCACTTGCATATTGGGTGCTCGACATAGAGACCACTTTTTCATTGATTTTTATTTGAAAGTAGTTTTAGTCATTTATCCTTTTTGTTTTTCCATTAGTGCATTACTCTTTTTTGTCTCGGTGTCTTGCTGGGCTTGTGATTTATACTTGCTGCAGAGACTGACAGTTGTAGATGACTTTTATTTTCATTTTTCATTCTTTTATATTGAAAAATACAAACTAGTTGCACTCTTAGTTGCATCTTAGATATGGATTTGAGGAGTTACTTGCATTGGATTGCTTTGATGAGAGTTGTATTTAGGAGTTCATATATGAAGGATTGCATTGGCATTCACAAAGGAATGATTTTTTATGCATCTCATGTATTGGCATACCCTATTCTTCATTTGACAAAGATTGCACTTAGCATTGTTTGTTATGGTGTGCATATTTATTTCACTTATGAGTCATAATGTCATTAGTTGCATGGCCATTTCCCTTTGAGTAATTATAGCCAAATAAAATCAACGCTTAATTAAAATGAATTACACTATTTTCTTTTATAGGGTGCACCAACAAGATTAGGTTTTAGGGTCTTGGAATAATTCATTGAGAGTTAATTCTTCAAGACCACTAAACAACAACATGTATGTGTCTATCTAGGTGAGAGTGTGAAATTCCTTGGTATAATTGGTGTTTCTCAGGATCCTCCTCTCAAAAGGGAGTTAAGCATGGGGCAGTGTGAGCGGTTATTGATTGGGATGACCCCTAGTCATAACTGAGTAGCACCGGAGATATTTCCAGGATTGTATTCGTATCTGGGGGCTCTTTCAAGAGTTTCAGGCTTTGCTACCCTGGCCATATGCTCAATCCTACATGCGACTATCTTCCTGAGCATTGATTATATTAAGGTGTCCTTAGTTTCCTTACCTAGGTTATCGAGGGGGTGCTTCGCAGGGGTTATTCTGCAGGTGTCCCAGCCAGGTATAGGTCGGACAGCACAGTCTATTTATGCGTTGAAGCTGAGTGCCACTATAATTGGTTACGTACCTCCGCTTGTAGTATATGGGAGTTTCAAGCCTCTCCTAGGTGAGACATACCTACTGCATTCGGGAGCTCACATATCCTCCCCTTAGTTTGCTTGTATTTTGGCTGTAGATTTTCTTAGGAGTGTGCTCTTTGTGCGCTAGTTGGCCTTTGGGATCGTGGTTGCTTGAGTATATTTATGCTCTCTTGATTTCGGGTCCTTTTATTTTCGGCATGCTTGGTATCCTATCATCCATCCTTGGTCTTAGTATGGACCGTGTTGTCAGACTTGGGGGCATCAAAACCCCTTACCATGCTCATAGATTTGGGAGTGGTCACATTCTACCCTCTACTCCATTTGTGGAGGATGTTGACTCCATTCTCTTGGCCTTTACACCGGTGGTCACCCTCACGGGGGTGGTAGTGGATACGTGAATGTTGGGTCTACACTTTACATTCATTTTTATGGCGCATCGTCCACCGCACTGTTTCCTTTGAATTTATTTTTCATGATCATTCCTCCCTATTCCCTATAGTTTGGATTCTTTATTGACTATTTTGGGTTGTTTTGGACTAATATGGTTGTCATGTAGGATCCCGTTTTTGTACACTCTCTCTAAGATTTCGACCCGTTCATTCCTATCATGGGTATTATGTTTGAACTGGCATATAGGTTAGGATTTCACATACGCTTGCATTTATGCATTTCCTTATGACCATTCCATCTTAACCTTAGGTACGAATCCATTCCATGGTATCACAGAACCTTCATGCTGCTATTAGAAGTGATATTATGTGAATGGTAGAGCTTTCCTATACATGGGTGTCCTAGTTAGCTCACTTTTACATTTGGTACCCATGCTGTGAGTCCTCTCTTAGTTCCGGGAGTCCCTTTTAGTCCCACCATGTCCTTGAGCAAGAGCCTCATACTCCTCTTGAACTTTATGCTGGCATTTCCACAAGACTCCCTTATGTCAAGTTGTAATTGAATTATCATGAGCTTTGCCTGCCTTATTGAGCCTTACGTCGGCTTCCCTGATGTTTTCATCCATATAGCCTGAGCTTGTCTCATGTCTAGCCATGCAGAGCCATTTTATATATCCTTTGCAGCTTATACCCTATTTTTACAGGGAGGGGACTTTCCCCCGAGTGTCACTATCCTACACATGTATCCTTGCATTGAGAATAGGTATGTTCCATTGCTTGGAACTAGTTTGTTTTCCCATTATGACACTCATCTCCTCCTAGTCTGTAACTATAAAGCAGTTTTATTCTTTTTCAATCTTTTTAAATATTTGAAAAAGTCCAAAAAAAAAAATTAAAAAAAAAACCAAAAAATCCGGACAAGGAAAGATGTTATCTTTTGGCAGTTGTCGAGTCATGTCCACTTTGAACAGAGCATTGTATATCACATCCATTGGTTGGTTTTCTAGTTTGAATTTAGGATCTGTACTCATTTATCTAAGTTTATCTCCACCGACTGGTTAAGCTTCTAGTCCCCATGGAGCCTTTGTCGATGCCTCCTATGTCACAGAGATGTCCCAATTTTGTATATCGAGTCTATGCTACCTTTATTCAGTCACCATTCACCATTATGCTCTTGTTAGAAGGAATTTGAAACCTGATTCAGACATTCCTCAGTTATCTTGACTTTGCATGTTAGCCATTCCCGGTACAGTTACTGGTTCGTGCACCTTATGATCGAGTCCTTCCACATTATACAACTTTGTTGAGTACATCATGTTGGATGATGGGGGATGCCTTAATTCCCACCTTCTAGTGGACTTCATCCCATCGACTCCAAATAATTTATTATGGGATTGGAATCTAGAGTCATTTTTGAGTGCCTTGAGGCTTTCAGTCATCAGTGGCAGGTTCTCTCGCCATCGACAATTTTTGGGAATACATCAATGTCCCCTGATAGATGGATCATCTCAAATGTTCAACCTCAACACAATTATTCACACTTGTTAGTTTGCACTATAGTACCTTGATTCCCATTATCAATTTTGGTGGGTGATCTCGCATCTGTTAACGGTATACATCCATGACCAGTAATCAGATGATGGACTACTATGTTCGACCTTGAAACCTCTATTCACATAGTAGGACATGTACTCATAGCAGTTTGTGTAGAAGACCTTCCATATTGGTGGCATCTCTTATATGCTACCTCCTTTATCGTGCCAGTGTTCATGAGATTTAAGCTCTCATGACTTGATTCCAATATATATCAGACATTTCCAGCTATTATGGAGATCTTGATCCATTGTATATCTTTAGCCATTATGGAGATCATGATCCTTTGTATATCTTCATCATGGATATTTTCATCTATGTATATTGTACGTGGCAATGACAACTTATGTGATATTTTGTATCATGCCTATTCATGGCCATTGTACTATTATGTATTTGGGACTGCTATATGTACTTGCAGTTATGTGCAGAGTTGTATGATTGTACTATGCTGATTGGGTGGATGGTCTTCCATTTGGGATCCTTCATCACTCCACTTCTGGGATGGACTTATAATGTATTTTGGCCATCGTATGACCCCTCTGACCTCACACATTAGGGTGCATCTGTTATAGCTGACCATTTGCATTTATGCATTTCCTTATGACCATTCCATATTAACCTTAGGTATGAACCCATTCCATGGTATCACGGAACCTTCATGCTACTGTTAGAAGTGATATTATGTGAATGGTAGATCTTTCCTATACATGGGTGTCCTAGTTAGCTAACTTTCTCATTTGGTACCCATGCTGTGAGTCCTCTCTTAGGTCCGGGAATCCCTTTTACTCCCGCCATGTTCTTGAGAAAGAGCCTCATACTCCTCTTGAAATTTATGCTGGCATTTCCACGAGACTCCCTTATGTCAAGTTGTAATTGCATTATCATGAGATTTGCCTACCTTATTGAGCCTTACGCTGGCTTCCCTGATGTTTTCAGCCATATAGTCCGAGCTTGTCTCATGTCTAGCCATGCAGAGCCATTTTATATATCCTTTGCAGCTTATACCCTATTTTTACCGAGAGGGGACTTTCCCTCGAGTGTCGCTATCCTACACATGTATCCTTGCATTGAGCATAGGTATGTTCCATTTCTTGGAAGTAGTTTGTTTTCCCATTATGACACTCATCTCCTCCTAGTCTGTAACTATAAAGCGGTTTTATTCTTTTTCAATCTTTTTAAATATTTGAAAAAGTCCAAAAAAAAAACCAAAAAGCTGGACAAGGAAAGATGTTATCTTTTGGCAACTATCGAGTCATGTCCCCTTCGAATAGAGAATTGTATATCACATCCGTTGGTTGGTTTTATAGTTTGACTTTAGGATCTGTACTCATTTATCTAAGTTTATCTCGACTGACTGGTTAAGCTTCGAGTCCCCATGGAGCCTTTGTCGATGCCTCCTATGTCATAGAAATGTCCCAGTTTTGTATATCGAGTCTATGCTTCCTTTATTCATTCACCATTCGCTGTTATGCTCTTGTTAGAAGGAAGTTGAAACCTGATTCATCCATTCCTCAGTTATCTTGACTTTGCATGTCAACCATTCCTGGTACAATTACTTGTTCGTGCACCTTATGATCGAGTACTTCCACATTATACAACTTTGTTGAGTACCTCATGTTGGATGATGGGGGATGCCTTAATTCCCTCCTTCCAGTGGAATTCATCCCATCGAATCCAAATAATTTATTCTGGGATTGGAATCCAGAGTCATTTTTGAGTGCCTTGAGGCTTGCAGTCATCAGTGGCAAGTTCTCTTACCATCGACAATTTTTGGGAATACATCAATGTCCCCTAATCGATGGATCCTCTCAAGTGTTCAACCTCAACACATGTATTCACACTTGTTAGTTTGCACTCTAGTACCTTCATTCCCATTATCATTATTGGTGGGTGATCTCGCATCTGTTAACGATATACATCCATGACTAGTAATCAGATGATGGACTACTATGTTCAACCTCGACACCTATATTCACATAGTAGCACATGTACTCGTAGCATTTTGTGTAGAATACCTTCCATATTTGAGGCATCTCTTATATGCTACCTCCTTTATTATGCCAGTGTTCATGAGATTTAAGCTCTCATGACTTGATTCCAATATATGTCAGACATTTCCAGCTATTATGGAGATCTTTATCTATTGTATATCTTCAGCCATTATGGAGATCATGATCCTTTGTATATCTTCATCATGGAGATTCTGATCTATGTATATTGTACGTGGTGATGACAACTTATGTGATATTTTGTATCATGCCTATTCATGGCCATTGTACTCTTATGTATCCAGGATTGCTATATGTATTTGTAGTTCTGTGCAGAGTTGTATGATTGTACTATGCTGATTGGGTGGCTGGTCTTCCATTTAGGATCCTTCATCGCTCCACTTATGGGATGGACTTATAATGTATTTTGGCCATCGTATGACCCCTATGACCTCACACATTAGGGGGCATCTGTTATAGCTAATTTTACCACTCCAGGTGAATCACACTTGTATGGCCTTCCCTTGTCCCTCTGCGGACTCCTTAGACCCCTTGGACCATTTTTTTGTCCTTTGATGTTTCCTAAACCATCTCTAAAAACATGTGAAAATTTCTATACGCGACTTTTAAACCCCTTATCACGTATATACGCGGGTTTGACCACTAAAACCGCGTACATCGGGATGTGTACAAAATCCAAATCCTTTTGGAGTTTTCCTTGACATGGATCCGACTCACTTGACTCCTGGCCTTCCATATGCCTTGAGATCGCTTGGATTCAACCTTTCATTACCCCTTTGAAAATATATATAAGGAAATCTTTGGATACATTGAAGGCATAAGAGAATTGAGAGCAAAGAAACTATAGTCCATTGTTGCCGAAACTTGTGCTTGAGTCTGCATCCCTTTGTCCCTTGGAGCACTTTTGTGTTCTTCCCAAGCTTGCCTTTTTCTTGTGAGCTTGCTATTGAGAGATGGAGGACTGAGGTGGTGGAGGCCCAAGTGGGGGATTCAGTTTCTTCGATTCACAGACGTGCCGACAGAGGTTGTATCCATTGTAATCTCTAATTTTATATTAATATAAATATATTTTCCTGTCCAATAATGTATGTTTGAATGAATATTTTATACATGGATGATTTCAAATGCTTATACATTGTTGATTATATATTCTAGAATATATCTTACACTAATATATATAGTATGCTTGTCTTGTTTACTTGTTGTTGAGGAAGTGATCAATCAATTCAAGCTGAAGTTGGAAAGCTCAACGGGTATCTACTTCAACCGTCCAA
>LPNX010091907.1:443372-510679 GCA_001517045.1 Pseudotsuga menziesii | reverse complement strand
GAATTGGAAATATACATTTCATTTTCATGTGTAGGCTTTGGTTTGTTTTGGACTTGGAATGCATGAGTGATCCATGTTGTTTTGAGTCTTTCTTTGCTTAGGGCGATTCTTGTTTCCTTTTGCATGCTGATTTTTTCAGTGCTTGGTAGGAAATATTGGTTCTTCGTTTCCTTGTCCTTTTCAAAAAGAAGTTTTAGTTTTCTCCCTCCTTTGCTTTATTCGCAAGCGTTGTTGAATGATTTTCTTCTTGTTTTGTGCATGATTGTTTGAAATTCTAGCTCTTACTTTCATCAAGAAGAAATATCTATTTTCAGCTTTGCGTGCATTAGAGTTAGTTTTGTTTGGAAACATTAGTGAAATCATCTTTCCATTAAGTTTTTATGTGTATTTTTCAAGCATGAAAAGAGAGGAAACATTTTTGGTTTATTTATGTTTGATGTTATCTAGATCTCTTTTTTATTTTCTTTTAAGATTGTTGGGGTGCATTGATATTTCCCTTTTCATTTGAAAAGACAGAATTGCATTTGCATTTGGGTTTGCATTTTTGGGAATAAAAGTAAATCTCTCTCCCTCTCTTAGGTAGAATTTCATTGAAGAGGAAAACTTGCATTATCATATAGATCAGTGTGCATGTTCTTTAATTTCAAGTTTTCACTCCATGGTTCCACATAAACGCACAAGATAAAATTAACGGTAGTATTAGGTTGAAACTTTTAGCAATTTGAGTGATAAGTTAGAGACGTGTTTGAGTGTCATTAAGCGTAGGATCTGTCATTACTCATCCACATTACATCCTAGGACTCATGCATTTCTTCCACATACTATCGGTATATCGAACGACCTTTCACATACCTTAGAGGTATATAGAAAGGTACTTCACATACTCGATTGTATATAGGAAGGTCCCTTGTGAATGGTTATGCATTAGACAACACTAATATTGATTCAAGCTCCCACATACCTTGCATATATTGGGAGACCCTTTTAGGAATCCTCAAACCATCTGAGTTATCCTTTTGGCCTATCCTATGAGGTTCCTAACTCTTATCCACTACTTTCACATGTTTGCTTGTTGCTTTTAGTTTGAGTAGTACTTGCTTGTGCATGGTAGTTAGGGGGTTATTAGATAGTTTAGAGATGGCATCCTCATCTGGTACTACCACTCAAGAGGTCCCTTTCCAAGGTGTACCTTTTGTATTCCCTCCAAGTGAAGGTATAGGTCCTCCCTTTATTGCCACTCTAAATCTTCCTAGATTAACTATAGGATTACCGGTCACAATTTTTAATCCGGTAATTCCTATTACACTTGATGTCTCAAATGTCACCTCTCCTCTAGGAGATGATCGACCTCAACCTATTCCCTCTCCTTCTTCATCAGTTGTTGCTTTATCCCTTTATTCTTCTTCGCTTGACCAAAGCTTTATGGTTAGTAGTCATGTGGATAAGAAGAAGAAGAAAGGGAAGGGTTAAAAGAAGGGTAGGAAAGAGAAAAAGCAGCAACCATCTACTCTTGATGGTGCTCGTTCTAAGAGAATTCCCGGAAAACCCAAGTTCCCTTGTATGCTTTGCAAGGGGGACCACCTTCTTAAGGAGTGTCCCAGTCTCTCCTGTGTACAAGAAGAGTGGTCTAAAAGGTCCAAACTGTCTTTTTCATCAACCTCTAATCATCATGCTGATGATACTCCCTCAACCAGTGACCCATTGGTAAAACATTGTAAGGGTAAATTCTTGTATCCTTGTTTGATATGCAAGGCTATGCATTGTACTTTTATTTGTCCAAGCATGGATGAAGCTTTGCATTGGTTGGAAAATATTACTAATCATCAACAGGTGATTCCAACAAGTGATAGTAATTTATCCCTTGATCCCCCACTGGTTGATCAAGTGATCAATTCAGTTTCATCTATAATTGATCCCGCTCTTCCTTCGGAGAGTGAAGTGGTCGAGTCGATGTCATCTCCACTTGATCCCACTCTTTCATCAGAGAGTGTTAATACTGAAGTAGTCTCTTTGACCAAATATTCGTCTTGTTCTTCTCTTTTAGTAGAGAATGAACTGAAACTTGCTAAAGCTTTTATGCTTCATTCTAATTGTTCTCGACAAGAGTAAATTTTGTTTGTTTCGACAGAACCCTCTCCGAGTAGTGAGCTTATTTCCTTTGACTAGAGTAACCTAACAGAGTCTCATCTAAGAAGAGTTTACCCTTTTGGTTTCAATCTTGCATAAAAATGAAACCATGTTGTTAGCATAGTTCCCATTCTGTGTCAAGCTCATTAAAAAATGAAACATATCCTTATGAGCAAAGTTTCCATTCTATGTCAAGCTCATTAAAAAATGAAATGGATCTCCTCAAGCATAGTTTACCTTTTGGTTTCAAGCTTGCATAAAAATGAAATCATTCTTCAGCAAAGTTCTCATTATGTGTCAAGCTCGTTAAAAAATGAAACGGATGCCTATGAGCAAAGTTCCCATTCTATATCAAGCTCGTTAAAAAATGAAATGGATTTCCTTAAGCATAGTTTACCTTTTGGTTTCAAGATTGCATAAAAATGAAACCATGTTCCAAGCATAGTTACTTTCTGTTTCAAGCTTGCGTAAAAATGAAACAGATCCCCTTCCCTTGATTTGAGTCTTCCCTTTAGTGTTAGAACTTGAACCTTCTTTTCACCATGCCTGGTTCTCATTCTTCCTACCTCCCTAGTGAACATTTTCACATTAGTAACCAGATTTTTTAGGTTGGGTATGGAAGAAGAATCATTAGATGAAACGAAGCTTGGGTGGCATGTCGAGCCCCTAGCAACCATGTTAGGGGTAGGATTTGCTAGCAATCATGCTGGGGGCAAGATTCCAACCTCTATATATCAGGTTCATGGGATTTTTCAAGCATGGTTTACCCATTGGTTTCGAGCTTGCATAAAAATGAAACCAATCTTCGAGCATTGTTTCAACTGGTCTTCGAGCTCGTTAAAAAAAGTAAGATGGTGTTGAGCTTACTTTTCATTTTTTGTGCTCTGGTTAAAACATGAAAAGTGGTTTGAGCTTAGTTTATTACTTTTTCATGCTCTGGATTCATACATGAAAAAGGATAATAGAGTCCTCTTTAAGCTCTTTTTGGACTCTTAAAATGTGAAAAGATAGTCGAGCAATCTTGTCTTCTTCACGCTCATTAAAGCATTTAAAAAGTTGTTTGTCTGACGGTAGGTTATCTCTTTTTTGGTTCGGATAGGACTATTTACGAAAAAAAACACTCCAGCTGATCATGACTGGAAGAGTTCTCTAAGGTATGGTTTTACACTTTTTCGGGCCTTAGAGACTAAATCGTACGAAAAATGACCCCTTTAGCATCTTCTTCCATAATCATTCAAACTCTCTAAACATGAACGATACCGATTTTTATTTCATTGGAGTCGTTAAATTAAACATTAAGAGACCCGTTTTGGGAATGAACCCCTCCTCTCTCAGGGTCATAAAACATATATGTCTGGACTTGTCTTCTGACAAGCTATATCGAGTGTTTGTTACCCTCTTTGAACTCGTAAAACCAAAAAGAGGCACTCATCGATCATGATGGGAGAAATGGGAAGGGAATGATTTTTGCAAATAAATGGCAGTAGTTTGTCATTACCTTTGAACATGGCACTTGTATGCACATCATGTTAGTCAATTGGGTATTCGGCTAATCTCTATGACAATCCACTTTCATGAGTCATGCCACTCCTTTGAGTCTTTCAGAAGAATGCATTGTCCACTGTCGCATTGTGTGTTTGTCCCATTCAGTCATGATACTAAGTATTTTTGTTGTGTCGCCCTATGTTCAAAGGGGATTTGAACAATTTTTACATCTGCACTCAACACAGTCTTTGTGTCAGTACTTTTGAGTTAGTCCTATGGTTACTACATTCACATCATTCCAAAACTATGTTACGAGTTTCATGTCGTCAATGTGGGACTCATCATGGCCCTCCTTCGACGAGACTATTCTCGTCGACATCAGCTCATCATCCAAGAAATAGTCTTAGAAACAAAAACTTAGTAACTTGAGATCTGTATGCCTTAATGACAGATTCTCTCTTTCTCGACATAGGTTCACATCATTGACCTTCGATCAATAGAATCAACTGGGTGTTCGACATTAGGACATCTATTCACACTCAGTAGATTGTACTAGGGTACCTTGGGAATCATTTACATTAATGGTGATCTCCCTCGCACTTGTTAATGATTCACATCATTGACCAGTAATCAAGTGGTTTCTACCATGTTCGAATTCATATCATTGTAATCACATGGATAGAGTCGTACTTTGTGGAAGATGAGACGAAGACCCTGGGTATTTTTTTAAAGCGCTCATTGCTTTTCCCCAGGTTGCAATGGAGTTTTGTATATTTAGCATGTATCCACACTTGTATGGTTGGGGCTCTGCTCAAATTTGCGTCTGTACAACATAGATCTACATTGTATGTCAGGTAGCTATGTCCAAGTTTGAGTCCTCTATCACATGTATCTACACTGTATTCTAGTATCCATGCTTGTTTATTCCTCCCATGGATCTTCCTTGTATTGGTCTACAGCCATGAGTTGGTTACTTGCGTCTATGAGTCAAAATATTGATGTACTACAGATGCCTACTTGACGACAGCTCCGATCAAGCCAACATTTTCACCTCATATCAATGACTTGTTCTCTCAAAGCTCTTATTTATTGTATCCCTCTAAGACTCATGTTTTGGGGGGCATCCTGTTATACCAAAATCCTATCATCATCATGTGATAAGACCTTTGACATACCTACTTGCCCTTAATTATAGCACTTGGAATGGAAACCCATGTTTTTTGTCAGTCTTTCATTAAAATAATCAGCAAAGAGATTTCCCCTTTACCCATGAGTGGTACCTTGCTTGCACCTCCTATTCATTGTTGTCCATAAGCGGTGCCACCACTTATACCCCTTCTTCCATAAGCGTTTCTTACCTAAACCGCTCTGTCATAGAAGGAGAAAAGCAATACCCTAGGTAAAATGGGAAAAAGAGAATATTCTCGAGGCTTCTAGATCATGAGCCTCATTTCGTCCCTTATCCCTATCATTGTGGGTCATTTGAGCTCAAGATCCCTCATCCTAGGATCTTAGCAGCCACCTAATCCACAATTCTCTCAACCATTCTTGAGCCTTATAAATACAAGCTCATGTCCATGGTTGAGGAGGAGAACCATTGAAGTATTGGTATGCTCTTGGCTTTACCACTTGGCCCAAGCCATTGGAGAGCATAGAGAGGAAAGTTGGAGCATATGGGGATGAAAGTTTCGGTTTCATGGAGATGCATGTCAACACTAAGGATTAATTGGTTGTAAATGTATCCATTTTAATCTTAATGCAAAGCTGATTTTCGTCCCACTTTACTGTTGTTGTTTGATTTCACATGTAAATGTTATTGGATTCCTTTGTCACTAGCATGGATTAATAGATTATGTTCTAGTATCTTTGATGTGTTTGCATGTTTAATCTGATTACAGGTACATAGGTTTACTATCGAAGCAGGCATTCCAGGTATCTATGATATCCAGGGAGGGTCTTCATCCTTTGTCGTTCATTTGTTCTGGATCTGAACCATTCAAACCAAAGGAACAACTTCTATCCGCAGAAGGTGAAATATTCCTTCTTACAAATTCTATGTTGGATGATATTGGTGTCATAATTTATTAGGTCACTATACTCCTAGGAAAAAACATCAGCAAACTCTTTTATCAAGCTGCAAAATTTAGACTTCTGATTAGCATTCAATCCCGTGGAAAGATTTATCAGTTTAGGATGGCTTTGGATTCCTATGTTTTGCTCTTGGATAGCAGGATCTATCTCCTTTTTGGTAGGCTTGAAAAGGATGTCATTGTGATTAAACAGTTCTTCCAATGATACTAGAACTCGGGGTATGTTCTGATCAACCACTTTATCTTTTAAATTGATCTGTTTGGATTCCTCCATGTTTAGGTTTTCCTGGTCTATGTGTATGTCAAATAATTCACCTACTAACTAAAGGAATTTACTAAGCTCGTCATCATTCTCAAACACCCTCCAAAATTTTACATTATCTGGCAGAGAGAGTCTGTACTTGACCTGAATATCATAGTTGAGCTTAGGGGGTAAAGGAGGAACAAACATACTTGCAGAGACAACTAGGGAATCATCTAGGTGATTCAAATCCCTAGGAATATATGATAGTTCAAAAAACATAAATGAGTCTGAGTTTCCATACCTCATTCTTGTAGGCCATCAGTCTGATATTTTTTTGTCTGAAAAGTGTTGTTGACCTGTTGTATGATGAGGTCTACATCTCCAAAAATATTTATGCACATGATCTCCATCTCCTTGGTAGCTTTAACTCCTAGTAGCAAGGATTCATATTCTACTATGTTGTTAGTGGTTTTAAAATCAAGCTTATAATACAGGTGGATGTTTTCCTTAGATGGGGAGATCAATACTATACCTACACCTGCTGAGCTTTGAGTGCTAGCCCCATAAAAATACATGGTCCAGATTGTTGTGGTCACTTCTTCAGGCTGTTGATAGATGGGATTAGTGAGCTGGACTAATGTTTGCTAAGAATAATCTATTTTCAAAATGCATGACCCAAAATTAGTGTCCACCGCATAGATGGGGTGATTCACTGAGTTACTCTCCTTGCTTATAATGTATGCGAGTTGATTTTCCCTATACAGCCTCTTAGTCTCTCCTCCA
Source organism: Pseudotsuga menziesii (assembly GCA_001517045.1). Taxonomy (NCBI): domain Eukaryota; kingdom Viridiplantae; phylum Streptophyta; class Pinopsida; order Pinales; family Pinaceae; genus Pseudotsuga; species Pseudotsuga menziesii. Next base: position 503,950 of record LPNX010091907.1, on the reverse strand, counting down.
AACATGGGAATGGTGGCATATGTGAGATCCATCTGAAGGGTGCCACCTAGTATTTTTCTCCATGATTGAGACAGTAAGAGACCAAACTTTGGAGGAATATCAGCCACTACAATGTCCATCATGATGCTTTTCAAAGGTAACCGAGTTAGGTTTACAACAAGTTCTTTGATGAGGCTCAACCACTTGACCTTGCTGGAGTCAAAGGAGAATAAATCATGGTAGGGCTTGGTGATGCTGAGGCCAAGCTAATCCATCACAACCTTTGGCATTAGGTCATGAGAGGCTCCTGAATCCAGCAGGAAGTTATGGAGGATTTTGTCATGTATATTCAAGGATATGTAGAATGGTGGGCATGAGTCCTTTAGGTATTTGATCATGGGGCCCAGGGTTACAAAAGTCTTTTCATCTTGCAGGTTCACAAAGTCAGTGTCAATGTGCACCTTAGGCTGAAGGGAATCCAAAATGGAGGACATGAATGCATAATTCTTCATTAGCTCAATTAAAGGGAAAGGGATTTTCAATTTGTGAAGTTCAGACTCAGGGTTGAAAGAATAATGCAGCATATCTAGAAATATTACCTCATGAGCTGTAGGTTTGAGTTGGACTTGATCAAGTGTGGCTGAAGGTGCTTGTTTCTATAATGCTTTGGATAGGACAACACTTTCTTTGGTAAAATAGCAACCTTTCTAGCTGGTGCAACAGGATTCTTGATAGGTACAACATTATTCTTGAGGGGAGTAACCAGCCTAAACCTCACTTTGTAACCTCCCTGACCATCAGCTTGATAGACAGCCTCTTCAGTGATCTGCTCATCAATCAAGGCTTTCGCATATTCTGCATGTGTCAGAAAAGAACAGTCCACCTCATCCTCCATGTAGTGGATATTGTCTTCAGCTTCTCCTTCTTCTTCAATGAATTTTGGCTCTTCTTCTAATACAACATTTTGAAATGGAGCTCTTATCCTCTGATCTTCCCCTTGATTTCTCTCCCTTCTAAGAATATGAACTGGGGGGTTTCCTCTTCTATAAGGAACAAAATTTGGGTTTCAGGGAGCAAAGTCACTTGGCCCTTTACCCCTCATAGGTAGATGTCCTTGGTCCTTCAATTTAGACATTTCAGCAGTCAGGTTATCTAATAGTTTGGTCATTTTTTCAATCTTGTTCTCTGATGCAGAAGCCCCACTAGAGTCTGCTGGCTACTTTTTCCTATCTATCTTCCCTTTGACCTTCTGAGATGCCAGAATGTTTGACTCTACCTCTAGGGAAGCATCCTGTATGAGTGATAAGGAGGAATACCTCCTTTCTCTGAGAAGTAGGCAGAATTCAGAGTCAAAATAATTTGCATAATTTATCCTAGCTGAGGTATCGGTGGGCTTAATTTCAGTAGGGATCTTATTGTACATATTGTTGAATCTCTTGGTAAAGTTGGAGATAGAATCCCCATTTTCTCTTTTTAGGTTTCTGAATTGTGTGATATAGTAGAGGTCGTCTCTCCTTTCTCCCCAATGCTTTAGGAAAATGTCATCTAGGGCCTCTATGCCTACCACTAATCTAGTAGGTAGTTCCTTAAACCACTTCCTAGCATGGCCATCTAGGCTTTGCACAAACACACTAGGCCATACGTCTTCTTGTTCTATGTTAATATTTTTAGCATAGCTATAAAATTCCTCTAGATGTTCTTCAATAGTGAAATCCCCTTCCCCTATAAACTTAGGCATATACTTGAGATAATCCCCAGTAGGCATGGCTACGAGGGGATTTGGAAAAATTAGGGGTGCATACCTAGCTACCAGGATCCTTTCCATGTTGGTCGATTGAGGGGTAGCCATATTGGAAATGGGTATGGGTAGGGTTGAGGAAGGAAACACTAATGGAGATACTTACTAAGAAGGTGGTGGTATACTTATCCCAGTGGAGTCACCAGGGATTGGATCTTCACAAGCAGAAGTGCTTGAAGATGCACAAACCCTATATTTTTCTTATGTATATAAAAGTTCCTGGGAATTAAGAATTTCAGCAGAATAAATAATAGCAGAAATATTTCTTGAAATACCTAAAGTACCTTTTTGCGCAACACTGCTGGTCTATCTTATTAAATCCCTATATCTTCTCAAAATTTCTTCTGGATCTGAAACTGGTGTTGCTGGTGGCACCTTTGGGTTTTCTCCGGTACTTGGTATTCTTGAAGCCACCTTATATCAATGGAGTTTCCAGATAGATGATTACAACTAGAATAGTGTCCAAGCTTTGTCTATCATCAAAGCAAGGTTCTATGTTGTCTCCCAGGGAAGTTGAGCTTTAGTCTCCTCTCCCTGGCAATGGCGCCAATTTGTTATCACTCCAGGAAACTCCTCTAAGTTGTAGCTCGAGGATGCCTGGTAACTTAAAATGTTTTTAGGGTTTTGTCATATGGATCAAGTCAGGTGACCTATATAACCTACCACTCTCAAGACATGCATGAAGCTCACTCAATTACAAGGCTTTTAGTTACAACTTGTTCAATAGTTTGACAATAAGGTGTAGGGATGGAGAACTCATCAAGATGGCAGATTTGCATACAAAAAAGATGCATATAAATGGCTAAATCCTGACAAGGATGGTACTTATAAATAAAATCACATTAACTCACCAATAGGATGAGAACTATTAGCTATTAATCAACTTGAAAATAACCTAAATACACATTCAGGCATAAGTACAGTAAAGATAAAGATGATGGATGAACAAATCATAACAAAAGAGCTTATATTTCAGAATGAACAAGACAAGAAGCTTGACAATAGAATAGGATTATAAATCCCCGAATTTGAACCTTTAATATCAATTCGATCTTAGGCTTTATAGCCTTTTTACAAAAGTACAGATCCTGAAACTTCGATCTACTTTCACAAAATACTCAAAAGTGATAGTTTTTCCAAATTAGGGTTTCAAACCCTACCTAACTATTTGTCTAACTATGATGAATATTTAGTTCACTGATTTGAACATTAAATAACTAAAGTAGTCACTAGTGATCACTGCTGCTGGTCCATTGTAATTTAGCCGCCAAAAGCCAACGTTTCGGCGGTTAACTGGCATGATCTTTCTTGCTTAATCTGCTGGAATTTTCTACCCTGTCACCATGGTCGGTAATCGGAAGCTCTAACCTAAACGATCAGAACCTCAAACATGAATGTGGCCACAGTGTCAGTGATTTAAACCACTACCGGTGTGATATTTAAGCATCGACGATCAGAAGTTCTAACCTAAAAGATTGGAACCTCAAAATTGAACACTACCGTAGTGTCGATGTTTCAAACCATTACCGTCATGACGGTTAAGCATCGGAGGCTAGGAAGACTAACCACTAATGTGTCGGTGATTGGAACCTCAAACCACTAAAACATGGGAACCTCAAAAATGAACATTGTTGCAGTGTCGACGTTTCAAACCACTACCATCGTGACAGTTAAGCATCAGCAATTAGAAGCTATAACTACTAATGCATCAGTGATCGGCACCTCAAACCACTAATTCGTCAGTGATCAAAACCTGAAAACTTAATGCGTCAGTGCTTTAAACCACTAACTTGTCGGTGATCGGAACCCCAAAACTGAATGCGTCAGTGCTTCAAACCGCAAGATTCTTTGTAGTGTCGGTGGTATAGAGGACTAAACCTCTGAAATGCTGGTGTTGTAGAGGATTAAACCTCCGACTTGCTGTCAAAAATGTTCTCTCGGTGGTTAGTGTATATGTTGCACTCCTTTCTAATATGCCGAAGATGACCCTTTTCGGTGGCTAATGAGATGTCCTGAGCCTTTCCTAAGCCACCGAAAGCTACAACTTGTGAATTTTTTTACGCAAATAAAGAAAAAAAAATGGATTTCAAACTGTCAGTGATATTCACATACTTCTTCGCATGAGTTAAATTATTCATACTATCAAAATAAATTATTTTGGGAGATAATACTATGTAAGTCGCATACTGCAAGGTGCTACCTATATTTCTCATGCTAGGTGAAGAGCACCTTGGTGTTTTTTCCCAGATGGGTTTCCATGTTATTTCCTGTGTTAATGAATGATTGAATGATGTGTTGAATGTTTAACTGTAATGTTCAATTTTGATTAACTCGCATTATTTATGGTTATTGTTTGAATCAATGTCACAATACTCATAAGAAGTGAATGAATGGAAATCTAAGCATTGTCGAGCTTTGTGTATTAGTTCATGTTTAAGCACAGTTAAGTCACAATATAAGTCGCATCACAGTCATTTTCTTTAAAGGAATTAGTTGTGTCGCACCATTGAACCTGTTGTTACGTTGTTTAAGGACAAGGTTGTGTCGCACATGGGTTGTGGCTCACAGTTGCACCTTTATGACATAGTAAAAGACTCCATCCCTCCATCTCTGTTGAGAACCTTAGTTGTGCACCAAGGGATTCTACTCCCTTGCCAACTGCAGAAACATGGTTCTAGCAGTTACACATTAAGATATCTCGGGTGAGACTGTTCCGTCCTCGTGGGTGTTGTCGGCTGAGCTTGCTTCATCGAGACAATGTATTTATGTGATTTGATGGTTTTATGTTGTTTTTGAATCTTGGGTCACATCATTAAGGAAAATAGGCCAACAATAAACATGCCTAACACTATCCTTGGTGCAAGATTGGATTTTTCCTCGCACTTTTTTTGGCACAATTCTTTTTGAACTTCCTAGTGCAATTCATGGTGCTATGTCTAGCTTTATACCTAGTGCTATGCTTGGCCCTTTTCCTAGAGAAATTCCTGGTGCAATACCTTTTGAGATTATAGTTGCAATTTCTAGTGTTATGTTTGGATCTATACCTAGAGCTATGCCTAGTACAATAACTAGCATAATTCCTTCTATAATTATTGGATATTTTCTTAGGACAAATTTTTCCATTAATATTGGTGCTATATCTAATGCTATGTCAAAAGTTTTTTCGAGTGCAATTCCTAGCGTAGTTCCTTTCAAAACATTTGGTGATATACCTGGCTCTATACTTGGTGCTATGTTAGATGTTTTCCAGGCGTAACTCTTCACTCTATACCTGTCTCTATACCTGGTTCTATGATTTTCCCTTTTCCTAGGGAAATTCCTAGTGTAATACCCTCTGAAATTCATATCATAGTTCCTTGTACTATGTCTGGCTCTATACCTCTCTCTATACCTAGCACTATTACTAGCGCAATTCCTAGAAAAATTCCTTCTGAAATTCCTGGCTATTTTCCTAGTACAAATTTTACTACTAATCCTAGCACTATATCTGGTGTTGTGTCTAACATTTTTTGAATGCAATTACTAGCTTTAAACTTGGTGCAATTCCTAGCGTGATTCTTTTCAAAATTTATGGTGCTATACCTTGCTCTATACCTAGTGCTATGTTGGATGTTTTCTAGGAAGACTTCCTAGCTCTATACTTGGCCCTATGTTGGATGTTTTTTGTGGTAAAATTCATGCACAATTCCTTTCACAAACCCTGGCTCAAAACATGGCACTATGCTTGCTGATGATTTTGGATGCTATTCTGGGTGTTATTCAGGATTATATTCTGAACGTTAATTGGAATGCCAATTGGGATGTTAATTGGGACACTAATTAGAATCCAAAATAGCATCAACTTTTAAAAAGGGATGCAAATAATTCCATTAAAAGTGTCTTCCTATGGAAAAACGTCCACTTTGTCCAAAAAATTATGAAAAATACACTAATAGTGATAGTGGGCGAAAAAAAGGAATTTAAAAAAGATGTTAATCACAAGGTTTTGGTGTAGTGAAGTGAAACATTTGAGCCGTGAGTATTCATTTTTTGTAAATCTTCTAGGATTCTTGTGAGAATTTTCTTCCTTCTTAGTCTTTCCCTTCTTGGCATGAGCTATTAGGGCTTGATTTTCATATTCTCCCATCTTCTCCTCTCTTTCTACCAATCAAGCTTCTTCTTGAGTGCATTCCTCCCATATACTATTGAATTTGGTGAGCCTTCTTCTAGTACAAATTCCTTTAATGAAATATTACCATGATATTGGGAAACCATTCAAGGTAGTCATCACTACTTCTTCTTCCTCAACATTGTCTCCAATAGATACTAGTTGTTCTTTGATCTAGGAAACCCTTGTGAAGTAATATTGTATGTGTTTTGAATTATGCATCTTCACGCCCTTGAGTTGAGTCCTTAAGGTCGTCTTCCTATTAATTTTATTTCCTTCATATAATCTGGTCAAATCATCAAACATATTGTTGGGAGTCTTCATGGAGGATACACGTGGGATGAAATGATCCTTGATAAAATCTCCAATAATCCTATTTTCCTTTACCAAGTTATTCTTATGCTTAAATTTTTCCTCATCTCCCTTTGTCTTTGCAACTTATCCTTTAACATAGTCTTCCAAATCGTGTTATTCTAGTATCACAAGCACTCTATGATTCATTCCGAGAAGTTCTCATCTCCTTCAAGGTTGGTACTATTTTTCATCATGATAAAATTAGAAACTAATAGAGAGAATATAGCTTACCAATAATATTACTTCAACCGAATATTGGCTGCAATGCCTTCCTAGAAAATTGCTTCTCATTGACCTACGGTTTGATAGAGAAACCCTAATTTTTTAACTTTGGTAACTTGTAAATATGAATCCAAGGCGAGTTGGGAAATGAGATCCTTTTCAAAAATATGTGGACATAACTACAAGATATATGATTCCCTATTTTTCCTGGTAGCAGTGTTAGGTAAAAAATTGAAAGTCCACAAAACTGAAAAAAATGTTTCCATAGAAATACATGTGCCCTCCTAGGGCGAGTTATATGATCCTCCTTTTTAAACTGATCCTTGGAGGGAAGTTGTCACAATAGGAAACCTTGGTTTTCAAATTTCATTAGTCTTAGCTACACAAAGAATTCTTTCATGGTATCTCTGATACTATGCTATAAATTTAATTGTTATATAAGATCTTTAAACATTTATCATCATTTCATCATAACCACATAATTAGGATCACTAAAATAAAGACAAGCACAACAAGACAAAAGAAAAAAAATATTTTCCTCTGGGAAACCAGAAGGGAGAAAACCCATCAACTTAGTTAGTATATATTATGTCACCAAGTGCAATGCCCACCAAGATAATATAAACCCCAAAGAAAAAAGCATCTAATTCTTCTCTCCAATGAACCTCTTCTCTCTCTCTTGCACACTTTCTTGAGTTAAGTGAGTGTACAAATGAGAGGTGCACCCTCTCTATTTATTCTCATCAATTGAGTGACATTTCTACCTAATGAGGCTGAGTTGTCTAGGGAGAGTCAAAATAACATTTATATACTATTTCTTTTGGGTACTATTAACCTAAATTGCAATGGAAGCGTTACATTGATTCTTACAAATACTTTTACATGACCAAGTACATCAATCAAATATCACAAAGGAGCTAAAAGAACAATACAATAAAAGTACAATAAGAATATATTTTGAAGTTACATTGTTCAAAAGGATTGTGGCAATATTGAATACTAGTTGATTATTATAAACTCAGGGGATAAAGGCCCCCCATTTTTGCTGAAATTCATAGTGAGAAGAAGACCTCGTCATTTTTCATAATCACTTAGTGTATTTTTGGTATGGGTTGATGGTGGTGATAATTTTTTATATTTTGTTTTAATAAATCGAACCTTTCAAGGGTTGTGAAATTGATATTATTTTATCTTGGTTGGTACACACACGCACACACAAATTAAAGTCTCGAACTTTTTTGAATATATGCGGGACAAATATCGGATACCTGAGAAATGACAAGTTATAGTTCTTGAGACAGTTTGTAACAGGGTCAAACACATCCCCATTGTTAATCATATTTTAAATTCAAAGGTATATGAAATGGGAAAATGAGCTTATTATGGGTAATCATATATCATAAAGTGGATTTGGTAGTGAAACGATGATAGCTTTGTGGGTTGACCTAAATGAACAAAGAAAATGAAACTAGGGAGAAGGAGCCAGGAACCAATGAGATCAAAACAAATCATCACATGAGTCCCTATCTCATCATGTTAACCTTTTTGACTGATAATATGACCTTATTGTGCATTAAATTACTTGAATTATTCCACCAACTACTAACAAGCCTAGGATATCTAAATTGAATAACTGAAGCAAGAATCTCAATGAGGATCATCATATTTTGGTGAATGTTTTTTTTAAATAAGGGTTATCCTAGAAACTCTTTGATATCTCATGTCTATTGACCAAAATTGTTGTCAACATAGCTCATGAATATAGGTTTTTTACATGAGAGACATTGGTAAATCATGTTTGATATGCACTTTGAGCTCATTCCCATATTGGTCCAATAAGTAAGATGCATAGTGTTGTTCCCCGAGGTGTTCCCCTTATCAAACCCACTCTAGATATCATAATTGAGTTGAATAGGATGGGAGGAATTGAATCACAAGGTTAGGGCATACTATGTGTGATGTACATTCCTACGCCACTCTAGGGATTCAAGAAATTTCTTGCAACAAAGGGTGGGTGGTTACTCTTTATTATTCTAAGGCAAACATTCCTTTTTTGTTAAACAAGAAAAACCTATCTGTAATTTGAATTTTGATTGGATTTACAAAAAAATAGATGGTGCATGAGGTTTATTTATACTAATGAAATGATTTTTAATGTTGTTATATTTAATATTAAATTAAATCACACAATACAAACCAAAAACTCAAATTGAACAATTTTAATAGAGTTCCTTAATTAAAGCCTTGTCATTAGAAGATACGTGTAAGATTACAAACATATCAAGCAAAAGAGACTGAATCCTTCATTTTATACCGATTACATTTATAACAAATAAAAAATAAAAGGGAAGGTAATCATAGGTCCATTATTTCATTCAACATAATTGAATACATTCAATTAAGGAAAATAACCATTATAACATATACAATATTTGTTGCTTCAATGTAGTGGAAAAAATGCCATGGTCTGGATCTTATTTGACAAATTCATGATAATTATTTAGTACAATAGAGAGACACCAAAAGGGTCCCCTCAATCACATTAATGGGTATATTGTTTATATTTTCAATGAATAACTTCAATTCATGTCACAATAGAAAGAGAGTAAGAAAATAAGTGAATGGTAGAATTGATGCTGTAGATCCTAAACACTTACTTGAATTTCAGCAGCTTGATGGTATCAAAATTACCCCCCTATTTTTTATGAATATGGTCCCTTCCTTTTATCCACTTCTTCCTTATTTGATATTGGGCTATCAAATTTTCATACTTTGACACTTGTAATGCTAGTTTCCCCCATCTAATTCTCCCATGTTGTTGAAAAAGTGGCATCATCACTAATAGTGTTCAAAATATGGCTAACCATCCATATTCATAGCTTTCAATGTCATTGACCCTTCCCACTTTTGAATTACTCATAATGTCCTTGGATAAATCCTTAATGATTTATCATTTATTTGGATTGTAAGGGCCCTATTTTATAAGGGGTTGCAAGGTTCCAACCTATTCCAAGATTTGAACCAAGTGAGTGTTGTTTGATGGAAATTCTTCAATATATGTGGACATATATTGTTTCTCTAGTATAAATGATATAGATATAGAAAAAATAAGAAACTCTATGCAACATTTCCCTAGTATATCATATCACTTGGATATTAATCTCTCATACCTTACTTGATGGTCATCCTTTTCTCTTAAACATGCTTTTCTATCTAACTTGCATAGAAGAGGATACCTACAACAAACACACAAGAAAAAACAAACAAGGTGAAAGAAACAAGATGATAACATAATCCTATGTTAATAATCAAGGAGAAACCAATAGACAATATAACATGATATATACATCATATATGGGAAAGAGAGAACATATTTGTATTAAATTGAATATGAAATAATTACAACCAAGCCTTGATGTTAAGAAGACCTTCCAATGGACACTTTCCCTCTAAGCCTCACCTAGCTTCAATGCATCAAGAGTTCAACACTACTTGGATAGAATTTGGGTGCTCTTACTCCTTCCTTCCTCTGTTGATCATGACGGGTGAGGGTATAGTTAAAGGCCAAAAAATATGGGATAGGTTTAAGATTCTAGGGAGAAGGTTAAGGATCATACCTAAGATGGACGAATTCAAGTTCCACCTATGCAAGTCGGTTGGGATGAGGTTCCATGAGGGTTTCCTCTAGAAAATTCTTGATATATCACTTTTTTTTTCATTTTTGTAAAGGGATCTACACATTCCAAGATGGAAAGGCGTGTTAGTTAATGGGAAACGCTTGATGCATCAAGTGAAAGAGAAGCATCACCACACTTTGCTAGTGTGCAATGTGCATTGGGGGGTTGGTAATACCTCTTGTCAATGCGAAAGGCGCGGTGGTGGATCAATATATGAAAAACCTGTAGAAATAATAGCTCTAATACTATGAGGAAATATGCTAAGAAGCAAAGGAAATAAATCTTTCTAATAAGATAATTCTCAGAAGCATACACAGTAAACGTAGAGAGAAGAAAAGAGATTGAATCACATGAATGAAGAGATGAATATTGGAGTGTATTCTTCCATTAAGTAATGATAAATAATAGTGAACATAAGTATTACATCCCTCATAGGTGAAATAGAGTTGGATTGAGATAATTCATAAATCTCACAAAGGTAGACTTACCAAATATGATAAACCCCCATAGGTGGATAAAACACTTCCCAAATAAGTCAATGACCTCACGAATTAGAAAAAGAAAGAGTGAGTTGTGAAGAGTGATGGAAAAACATGCTAATCCTGGAAAATGGAGAGAAATTTATGCAGGATGGGTTGGAAACAAAATATACCAGTTTCCTAGTTAACTATATTTACCTTATCCACAGAAAAGAAGGATAAAAGAAGAATAAGGAAGAATCTATAGAAAAACACAGTTACTAATTTTTGATGTCCATAAAGTGTTCAATATCAAACAAAAATTAGAAATAAATCATTCCTCGGTTATAGATGGCATGTGTTGACTTTAAGGTGCAAGTGGATGCCAACTAATTAGCTAGTGGGCATGAATTTAATCAAGTAATGATTAAATAATTTATCCTAATTCATGAGTGGGTTTAATAATATTCTGAAACCCCCCTTTAAGTATAACTTTATGTTGATATGTATATGCATATGGATTCATATAGGGCCTATCAACAAGGCTATGGTCACCCTTTAACAATTATTATGTGCAAAAGTTGAGGAAAGAGGTAAAACCACATGGGGAAAATCCTCCCTCAATATAGGACATGAGAGGAAAACCAAAAATGCTGATGATGTTGTTCCAAACTAAATTTTGATGTCTGGAGGAATCTTCTTCTTGGGAAGAAGAGAAATATGCTCACTTGGATCAATGACAGCTACAGGATGGAAACTAGGACCATGTATAACAATGAGGATCCAATGATGTGAAAGCTAATGAGAGTTGTAATCACCTCCAATATCATGTAATTACTTGAAATTAGAACCAATAGATATGAAATAAATTTTAGATAGGTGAAATAAGAGTCCAAGAAAATGTATGAGGTCTCCAACTTCATATACACAGAGAGGATGTGTGCAAGTGATAGTGTAGGAACATAGAGAAAGCATATGATCAAAGAGTGTGAATGCATGGGATCCATGGGTTGATATAGCTTCAAAATAATCCAAAATAATACATATAAGCATATAATTAGACTCATGGGAATACACTGATAATGAATGCTCTGTAGTAGAAGTATGAAAGGAGGAAGGAAGGAGATGTTCAAAATATTCAAAGAGGCTCTGAGCATTGATGCCAAGAACAAAGGAGGAGATACAGAATCACATGAGAACAATTATGGTAATTGGAAATACACTAATAGGAATTTATATGGCTAAAAAAATATACTGGAAGTCACTAGGTTGTGCACCATCAATGAGAGAGTTATGCATAAAATGTGCAAGATCTCACACATAGATCTCATAATCTAACTTAGAAGATATAGAGAACACTAAATGGGTAAATGTATCATCATAAATATCAATAGAATCTTCATATGTTACTTGTTTTTCATCATTAGTATCACAAGAAGAAGAATCACCTTCAAGAGACACAGAAAACGATGGCTCTTCAATATTTGCTTCTTGACTGAAGGAGGAAGGATTCGAATCAAAGAGTGTAGAAGAAACATGAACTGTATGAGAAAATTATTTATCATAAATATATTCATAATATAATGCAGAGGAAAAGACATATTGAGAGAGAGAACATGAGGAGATGTTGGTTTTCTCCATGCTTCATCTTCTACTTCCTGCACACCAAAATCTTCGTCCAAATTGTTTCAAAGATAAAACAGATATTTAGTAGAATATATGAGATGATTTATATTTGGAGACATTCCCAAAAACATAATTCCATAATATCTATCACAATTATTCAGCCAATCAATATTATCTTCATAAGACTCAGGTTTGCTCAATGCACCAATGGAGACTTCAAAGAGACATTGCCTCTTCAAGTGTGCCTTCATCTTGGGATTCCAATCAACATAGTTGAAAGGAGATACTAGAGGAAATTTTGAATCCTTATTGAAGTTGCTGATATTATCTAGGATATACCCTTTACAACCTACAAAACAAAACTAGGAGAAAATATTGTAAGCTAGACAATCTCTTCTTCAGAGTGGGATAGGAGACTGGATGTGCTCTGCTAGAGAGAGTAGATAGCTCTTAAACTCTATATAAATTGATCAACCCTGCACTCTGATACCATGTAGAAATAATAGCTCCAATTCTATGAGAAAATATTCTAAGAAGAAGCACAGGAAATGGATCTTTCTACTAAGATATTTCTCACAAACATACATAGCAAAAATAGAGAAAAGAAAAGAGTTTGAATCACATGAATGAAGAGATGAATATTGGATTGTATCCTTACATTAATTAATGATGAAAAATATTGTACATAAATATTACATCCCTCATAGGTAAAATCGATTTGTATGGAGACAAGTCATAAAGATCATAAAGGTAGACTTAGCAAATATGATAAACCCACGTAGCTGGCTAAAGCACTTCCCAAATTAGTCAAGGACCTCACGAATTAAAAAATGAATGAGTGAGTTATCAAGAGGGGTGGAAAAAAATGATAATCGTAGAAAATGGAGAGAAAATCATGGAGGATGGGTTGGCAACAAAAGATACCAGTTTCCTAGTTAAATAGCTTTACCTTATCCACAGAAAAGAAGGTTAAAAGAAGAACTAGGAAGAATCTGTAGGAAAGCGTAGCTACTAATTTTGGATGTCCATAAAGTGGTCAAGATCAAACAAGAGTTGGAAATAAAGAATTCATTTGGTATATATGGCATGTGTTGACTTTAAGGTGCATGTGGATGCCAACTAATTATCTAGTGGGTAGGAATTTAATCAAATAATGATTAAATATTTTATCCTAAGTTATGAGTGGATTTAATAATATTCCAACAAAAGCATAATGGAAAATATTCTTCCATTCATTCTTGGCCATTCACACTTTGAGGGATTGAGGAAAACATTGAAGTACCAACCTCATGAACATGATGGTGATGAGATTTATGTGTAACAAGTGTCCTGCACATAAAACCTCACTCTGTCTTCTTTTAGTGGCATAGTGTTTTAATGTCCTAATCTAGACTAAACTATTTTGATTTATATTTCTACCACTACTTAATATCCTAAAATATTTTTCTATATTGGTGTATGAAGTATAATCGAAATCCCCAATGTTATACAACATTGTTATAAGCAATTTCTTGTTGGATGTGAATGGAGTGAGATGATTGTAGAATTTCGTGGGAGTGCAGATATCTCATTTATCAAGAACTACTACTGACTCTAAAAGATCACTCTCAAATTTCATCCCATGGGAAATGGAAACCATTGGATATCATGTTTCTCATATCTCTAACAAAATTTTGTTTAGTATGTTAAGTTTCAGTATCCCTTCCCCTAGTAATTTACCAAATCTTCAACATATCTATACATGACTCAATAACCATATATGATGAGGTCTCACCTCTGACGCCAACAAAAATAAACTATGAATGGATATAAAATCTATTACTCCTTTTTCCACTTTAGATAATTTGTACCTCTTATATATTTCTCGTTCGTGATTACTGAGATACTTGGTTACTTGTTTATATAAAGTGTTAAACTCCAAGTAGAATTGGAGTTGATTCCTAATAGCTGACCATGATTCCCCATGCATATATTTTTATGTTATCCATAATTTTAAAATCCTTGCTTCTTCCAAGGCCTCCTCATGCCTGATTTTTCATGTCTTAATCTCATCTCTAAGACATGTTTCTTCTCTTTGATACTCATGTGCCCATTATCTATTACATCTAATTTCTCCCCTCTTGTTTAAGTTTCTCTTTTGATTTGTTTTTTAATTATTCAGTTGTCATTGTGTTCATTGTAGTGTTATTGACATTGGTTCTCCATTATGGTAACTCTTGTTTAAATTAATAATGATCCCTTGACCACCATAGTCTAAATGTCATTTCATAGCTTAGGACTATGTTTAGACCTCACTAGTTCCATGGGGAACTCATCTGGGACACACCTACTACTTGACGAACAAATGTGCATGATTTTAGGAGCTCTAGAGGCCAATCCCTATAATTTAGGAACTGAAACTAAGTCATGGGAGTCCTACCATCATTTCACCCTAGTCTTTGTTAATTTATCCTCATGTGGGAATGAACCAGTTCATATCCAGTTATTCTAGTGCCACATTTTCCTGATTCAAAGAGGTTAGGTTCCTTTTCCTACCTACCTTGTTTAGTTAAGTGACTCTAAATTGATTTAGTTGTCCTGAACTATATTAGTGATCTCTCAATGGTTATTTACCCAAATTAAGTTAGCACTAGAGTTAGTCCAATTTGGTGAATTCAAATCATACCTAGTATAATCAAATTCCCCCTATTGTATCATCATTGTATTACACAGAGGTTAATGCTTATTGATGAAATGTTATGCTAACCCATTTTGTCTCCTTATTGTTCAATTTTCACCATGAATTTTTGATCATTGTACAATGAATTTATTCATTATCCTACAACCTTATTTAACAATGAATTCATTCAAGATTGAGGGTCCTAAGGTTTTATAAATTAAACATGGTATTAGAGAAGGTATTCAGGAAAAATTCAATCCTTGAAAACTTCCATTGATGCACCATAAGAAATTGCGTTCCACATAATTCATGGTATTCCTTCCTTTCTCCCTCTGTATTTTGTCTGGATAAATATAGCTAGGTGTGATGTACCCAGATAAAGTGCACATGTTGAAGTGGAGAGTGCTTGAATTGGTTTGACATTGAATTAAAGTGTTTTTGCAAGTAAATTGATTTTTTTTGAAGAATCAGCTCCTCCTTGAAGCTACAATATGGATATTTCAGTATCCTTGACACCCAATATCCTCACACGCCTCAAATATCTTAATTGGAGGGTTGATATGTAGATAGTGTTCTAGAGAAAAGGACTTTGCAAGGTTACCATGGGCAGGGAGGTCAAACTCCAACAACCTCTTGAGAATTCAAAGTATCTGAACAAGTTGGATAAATCATTTCGCTTCATGTGAATTCATATATTCAAGGAGTTACTCTTCCATATCGATGGATTGAAAAATCCAAAGGAAGTATGGGAAAATCTTGAATCTTTGTTTGGAAAGAAGGATGAGCTGATATTGACAAAATTCAAATCCCTTGTCATGTAGTACAAGTAGTTTCATATTGACAAGAAGGATGATCAATTAGTGCTCTTAATTCTAAAAAAAATTGGCACATAACTCTTGGTGTTCATATCCACCTTTCACTCAAGCAAACTGACAACTCCAAATTGGTGAATTCCATCCCTTGATGCCTTCACAAAATATCTTATTCAGGAACAAGACAAGATGAGACAGATGTTATCTCTAAAAGCCTCTAAGAATGAGTCTCTCTTATCTTGGGAGACTAAGAATGAGCAAGAAAATGGGAATCTGAAAGGAAAAGAGAATAGGAACACTAAATTTGAATATAAGGAAGTGTTCGCTCCATCATATGAATCCTTAGGCTCTATGAAGGACAAAAATCTCAGGTTTGACAAGGGAAATTTCTCCTATTGTAAGAAAGGAAATGATACAAAGAAAAGGTTGTATGAATAATACCATAGATCATATGTAAATTCTCCTTGAACAAGACAATATTTCCCTCCATAAAGGCACAAGGAAGGATGGATCTAGAGACAAAACTAGAAACCATGAGATATGCCATGCATTGAAGGCTAGATTTTCAAACTCCAGTGCCTTATTCATTAATTAAGGATCCTCCAATCACGTGGTTGGATCCAAAAAATCATTTTCTTCACTAACACTTACTAATATTCCAAGTATTCACATGGGAGATGACACCCAAGTCCGAGATGATGGGAAGGATTCAATCAAATTAGAGCATGGAGTGTTCAATAATGTCCTCTATGTTCCCTTCTTAGTAGAAAATTTGTTGTATGTATATCATTTGACACATACATGATTACCCAAGTGAGATGTATTTGATCTCGACTCAATGGATTTCTCAGTAATCTCAAATAGGAAGCTGATATTTACAAGTGTTGTAAACCATTCCTCCAAGGAATATGAATTCTCTTGCTTTCTTCCATACTGAGATCCATCAATATCAACTTCCATTTGAAAGGGAAGGTAAATTCATTCTACCTAAAAAAATTTCAGATACTAATGTTTCCATTAATGTTTCAGATACATAATCCAAAGTGGAGGACCAAATTGAATTAGTTTTAGGAATTGAAGGTGAAGTTCAATCGGATCCAAATCTAGATCTAGTACCTACTCCCAATATTGAGCCTAAATGGGCTCAAAAGGTCATTGAGGTTGTTGGGAACATTACTGGAGAGTCATTAGAAAAGAGAAGAACAAGATCTCTATTTCAAAATGAGAGCCTTGCACTATGTGAAGCAAATCCACTTCTTTCAAAGAGGTGATACAAATTCTCATAGAGATGCTTCATGATGGTAAGGTATGATCAATAGTTATTTTCACTAAAGAAAAATGAGACATTAGATCATGTCACTCTTTCTTCAAAATAAGATACAAAAGTAACTTTCTACATGACAATTTGGAAGGAAAATTATACATGGAAAATACTAAGGGGTACATTGATTATATATTGACATGAAAGATTAGAAATATGTTGTATGGGATCATGCAAGGACCTAGGGCATGGCATACCAAATTCATCACTTCCATACTGTCAAAGAGGTTTGAAATATGCAATATTTGCTACAAAAAAAGAAACATGTCTTCTCCTATATATCATCACATTGGAAGAATGTGGAGAGGTTAACATGCACTATACCATGGAACTAGTGCAAAAAAGGACCATCACACTACATCACTACTCCACAAAGATGCAGACGACAGAAAATTTTCACAATTTCTTTACTTAGGAGGAAATCGCTTTGTGTAAAATCTTGACCTTGCTTCCACTATTCATTTTGGGGGGGTGCGATTTCCCATCAGGTTTTCCCCATTTCCTTGGTTTATTGAGCAATTATTTTTTCATTAGATTGTATGGTGACCTTTGTTCTTAGTTTCCAAGGTGCAAGTTGTCCAAGTTAGGATTAATTAATAATCCTCCCTTGGCCACCATAGTGTAAATGTTATCTCTTAGCTTAGGAGTATGTTTCCACCTCACTGGTCCCACGTGGAACTCATATGGGGCCCACCTACCACTTGATGCACCAATTTTCATGAATTTAGGAGCTCTAGAGGCCAATCCCTATAATTTACGAACCCACACTGAGTCATGGGAGTCCAACCATCCATTCACCCTAGTTTGTGTTGATTTATGCTTAGATGGGCATCAGTTAGTTCATTTTCAGTTAGTGCAGCACCACATTTCCCTAATTTAAGGAGGCTATGCACATTTTCCTACCTACCTTGTTCAGTTAAGTGACTGTGAACTGATTTATATTTCCCCAGTTATATTAGTGACCTCTTAGTGGTGATTTACCCACATCAATTTATCACCAACATTAGTCCAAGTTGGTGAATTCGAATCATACCCAGTATATTCAAATTCTCCCTATTGTGTCATCATTGTATTACATAGAGGTTAATTCTTATTAGTGAAATATTTTTCTGACCAATATTGTCTCCTGGTTGTTCCATTTTCACCATGAATGTTTGATCATTGCACATTGAATTGCTTCTATCTCCTATAACCTTCTATCATAGTGAATTCATTCAGGCTTGAGGATCCTAACTTCTGGTCTTTTCTAACTTAAACAACTCCCTTGTTAATTGGTCAACACTTTTTTCTAATAGGGATTCATATTATGCAGAAGGAGAAGGTTTCTTGCTTGATGTTGACCAAGTTTTTTCTTTCTATGCCTAAAATACTTAATTCTTAAGAGAACTAATTTGGGAATTATCCTCTTCTATATGCAATGAAACATATATTGTTGCACTTTTTTTAGACTACATATCAACATTTTTTTCTTTCAATACCCAATTATTTGTTGAAAGGGAATAATTTTCCCTTCTCAAAAAGGTCTTGTTCATCTACTTAATTTTTCAATTCATCAAGCATTTGATGAGTGATTGGGATGGAATGAGCCATATCGGAGTTTTCAAGAGAAATTATTCTATCATACTTCCCCTTGTGAAATGTGATAACATCCGCTGTCTCATGTTGTCTATTTTCCATGGATATAAGTGTGCATTGTAACTTATCCTTCTCAACCTCCAATGGCTTAATTCTAAAATCCATGAATTGATTCTTGACATTTACCATTTCCAATTGTTTGTTATATTTTCCATTGGAGGATGCATCCTTTAGGTATTTATGGTATACAATGCTACTAGACCCTTGGAATATAAAAACATAATCTTCATCGGGATCCTTGTTGTATCTAATGTAACCTGAAGGGGCCTTTTTTTCAACTATCCCCTCTACCAATGTCTTTATGGGATTTTATACAAAATATAGCTTTAATTTTTATTACATGAAGGTAATTACAAAGAGATAATGATGATACAGTTAATTTTTACTAGGGAAAATATTAAGGATCCATAATTTTCTTAATGTGTAAAAACCTTGGTGAATCTTACTAATTTTTAAATTTGCAACCATAAAATGATTAGAATCTTTTTGTAAAAATAGTCAAATTTCTAAGAATGTTTATATAGTTATTAGATGATTTTGGTGATTTTTAGAGTTAAAGAAATTATCCCATAGAATTTGGGTGAATAATTTTTGGAAAAAAAGGAAATTGACAAATATTTTTTTGCAGAAAAAATGTTGAAAATCGCTGATAGGCTAAATTTTGCGCCTAATATTTTCCTTATTTATTACATTCCATACTCTTCCATTTTCCTTGCACACCATTTATACTAATCCTCATTTTCCACATTCTTGTTCATTGACCTTTTCATACTTCCATAAACTCTTACCCAAAAATAAAGAGACAAATATCATTGTAGAAAAAAATATTAGTATAGCTATATGTTTGATCCAAGCACATATATTAGTATTTGATGCATAATGTTATGCATGCCATATAGTTTTCATCCTTCACATTGAGTTCTTCTGATCCAACCAACTCACCTTGGTCCTTAATTTATTTTAAAAGGCCAAGTCACAATGCCCTTAGTTGAATCCAATTTATATTAATCAGTGGAGTTAAAGGGAGTCTCCCTGAAACCTATACAACATTTCACAGAAATATCATTATGTGTTCCAAGTTATGGATACCATGGTCACACTCAAAATTGTAAACAATATGAATTATGACTATCAAACCTACAACCAAGATGGTTATGAGCATCAAAATAGCATGCCTACCATGAAGACCATTATGAGAGTTCAATTGGTATGCCTATGAAAAATAAATAATCACCACATAAACAAAATGATTTTAAGAACTAAAATGTATTTCTTATGCATAATATGTATCGTGGGATTAGAAGTAGTGTGCTATATTATGTTATATTTGATATCCCTATATACAAAAAATTAATATATTTCAACATATTCAATGACCGTGAGCCTGACTCTGATCATAGACCTTTAATTCTAACTCTCAATATTGTCATGAATATTGATCCCAAGGAGGAAACTATCATTTCCAAAAGCAGCTAATCTTCGATAAAAATAAAGACGACATTTTTCTCCGTGATCTAAAAAATGAACTGGTTCCTTTATCTACCATGGATAATATAGAAAATATCTACCATAGATTTCCTACAACCCTCTCAACTTCCATTAACAAGCTCTCTATTGAAGACTCGACTAAAATGAGCAATGGTAGAACCAACCCTTGGTATGATCAAGAGTGTAAACATGCGAGAAAAGAATTAAGCAAGGTACTATGGATTTGATAAAAATAGACAAGATAATCACTACAAAGCCTTAATTAAAAGAAAAAAAAGGCATTATCTAAGTAAAAGACAAGAAATTCTCCTACACCTCTCCAATGTGGCTCCTAATAAATTCTGGAAGAAAATTCTAACTCGCAAAACAAAACAGACAATAAAATTCCTTCCAAAGATTGAAATTCCTACCTTAAAATTCTTTATGAATCCCTCAATACCAGAGATAACATTCAAAATCTTCTTACAAAAAAATAAGTTTTCTCATTAGAAAACATATATTTTGGGGTTAAATACTTAGAAAATTGAAATTCCAAAGACATTGAAGGCTACAAAGTGGAAATATTAAAAATTGGAAGGCATGTCCTCATCTCGAACACCCACAAACTCTTTAATATAGCAGTCAAGAAAGGGTTTCCTACTCCTTGGACTCAAAGCCTCATTATTCCTTTTTTCAAAAGTGGTGATAAAAGTGAACCCTCTAATTATCGGAATATTATGATTATCCCTCTCTTAGATAAGTTACATGGTATTATCTTATAAGAAAAGATCAATGAATGCCTAGAAATGGAAGGTAAGCGGGCTAAATTCCAGGAAGGTTTTAGAAGGAATCACTCAACCATGGACCACCTCGTTACACTTAGGATCATTTCAAGGTAATGCTATAATAATAATCCTAACCTATTTTGTTTCTTTGTGGATTTTAGAAAATATTTTGATACAGTGCCTAGAAATAACCTGTGGACTAGGCTAGAGGAGCTTAAGATTCTTTTCGATTTGAGATATCTCGTGTTAAGGTTATATGAAAATGTCATTTCCAAGTTTAAGAATAATGAGGGGTGGAAAACATATATAAATTTTAATATTGGAGTGGAACAAGGTTTCCCACTCTCCCCTACCCTTTTTGTCATTTACATTGATAAGATAGTAAAGTGTTTAGAAGAAGCAGGTTGCGCCGATGCAATCTTAGCTTGGATAGTTATCATCCTCCTAATTTTTGTTGATGATATTTTTCTTATGGCAAGGTGTCCTCTTGATCTCGATAATAAATTAAGAATCGTTAAATATTTTTTCTCTAACATCGGTATGACTGTTAACACTGATAAGACAAAATTCATGATTCTAAAATCTAAGAAAGACACATATTCAAATTATATTTATGATAATAGAAATCTAGAGGAAGTGACTTTTTACAAGTATCTCAAAATTGATACTCATCACAAGATAAATTGGAACTATAGCATTGAGAAAATGATTAATGGAGGGTGGACAACTTATTTTGGTCTTGAAAATGACTATAAATCAACCAATCTAGTCATGCTGAAAAAAAATAAGTTCCTTTTCGAAATCCTTGTCATCAATGTTATCTTGTATGTTTGTGAAGTACTGTTGGCACTTAGGGAAAACCCGGTTTCTTATACTTTTATCTTCACACCAACAAAGAGACCCATAGTGTTGGCCCTTTCGGAAACAACCTGCGAACAGGTTGCAGTCTCACCCGAAACAGCTATGGGGTGCCACAGAATCAGGTTTCTGCAGGAAAAAGAGGGATATTACTGTACTTTAGTCTTAACAAAGAATAATTATGCAATACAGAGCTTCGACATACACTTAAATAGCTTCACATTTTAGATCAAAAGACAGTTACTTTCTTAACCCTTAATTGGGAATTCATAGCGAAGTTAGTACTTAGCAATCTATCTTACTTTATCATTCATCTACTTATCAAATGCATAAAACATAATAGGAACAAAATAACAAGAACCACCACAACACAAGATATACGAGGTTCACCCCCAGTGTAGGGGTTACGTCCACAGAACTACATTTATATTCAACACTTTAAAAACACATAGTTTTGATCTGTGCACTCAGCTGCAGATCTTCTCAACAACCCAAAACTGCGCACTTAGCTGCAGATCTTCTCTTCCAAAACCCTCTGCACACTCAGCTGCAAAGGTCATCCATGCACTTAGCTGGGACTTAGCCTACCCTCTGCGCACTCAGTTGTAGAGGTCGTCCATGCACTTAGCTGGGACTTAACCTTAAACCCACAAATAGACCATAGCTTCTTTGCATCACATCATGTCATAGTACACCATCCTTCGAAAAAGCCCTTTTCTCCTTTACATAAGTGCCTATTTATACAAGTGCACTATTACAATACCATGGGATTAAACCATGGGAGATTTACCAAAATAGGGGCTTCAACCCAACCCCAAAACCCCTAAGACCATTTTGGACCGCAACTCCGCTTACAAGCTTCGCACCAAAACCGCGGAGTTGCCAAAATTAAGGACCTTCAAGGTCCGAGCCCCAATAGGCCCCTAAGACTCACTAGTGTCCCATTCTGGGACACTCTGCTACTTTTCTGGTGGAAGAATATTGTTGGCGAAGATAGTAAATTGCTTGTTGAGGCTGTGCACGCTATCTTCAACTGCTTGCTCCTTCTCCACTATCTCCTTTTGCACTTCTGTCAAGCTCTGTATCCGTCTGCATCTCTATAAGCATCATATTTAATCCTCCTGATGTATTTCTCCCTTATATGCCTGTCATCATCGTCATCCCTTCTGCTACTTCTACCACTACCATGTCTTGCTCTATCCTTCATCCTTTCATCCTTAGCAGAATGGCTGTGTTCCATATGACCGTCTCTCATTCTACTATCTTCCTTCTCAAAATATCTTTCGGCGTCATCTTTCTCTTTGTAATATTTATGATGGTCATGGGAATCATTGGGCCTTCTAAATCTATCAGTGACCCCATCCCTCCAACTACCTCCATTCTAACCAACTGCAAATCTTGTGGCAGCCAAGGGGTGCGTAACGTGAACTTGGCTATCCGCCGAGGTGGCTGAAATCCTGGTCGAACAGGCAGAAGATATGGTGGATGCTACGATGCAACATTCTCATCCTCGCTGAAGTATTCAAAACCTTCAAGTGGGAGCTCTGCTGAACCAGGAGGATTCATCTTGGGATCCTTTGGTGTCTTTTCTGATGGCTTGTGTCTCTCCTCGTTCCACTTAGAGCGAACTTCTGCCTTAAGTTTATTTATGGTTGATCATGTCTGCATTGGCTGATTCAGCGCTGGGGGAGTCTCTTCACAAGGTGTAGATGTAGGTGGGTTGCTCATAAGGTTCTGCAGACCCCTCTGTCTGAATTCTCTCAACAATTCCTGAACTTCGTGATCAGCTGACATGGACTCAGCTCAAGAAAATGCGTAATGTGAAATTCGCAGGCCTAGGTGTCTTCTTATATAATCCAATGACCAAATATTCCATAATTGTGCATTCAAGACACCAAATATGACCGAACGGTGGTAGATCTTGTCCAAACGGCACTAGATTTCCAAAAATCTCATCACTACAGGAAGTTAACGTAGTTAACGTACCAGCACCGCCAAATCTAATTTTTCTCAACGGTTGCATTTTAAGCTTCGACACAGCTTTCTTCTTCGGCACGAACACTAACTTCAGCTTCGCCACAATAAGGACCTTTGACACATCCTGACACAAGCTTCAACAGAACTTCGAACTTCGACGCACGACAGAATTTTCTTCCCCAACCTTCGACATTTCGTAAATTTTTCAACAATTTGCTGAAGCTCTCTGAGAACAGCTTTATTATAGTCTAGTACCCAATTTCAACTATTCTTGGTACTTAGAATCTTCTTCTTGCTATTAATTCTGATTAGGGGGTACAGGATTGTCCCTGTACTTCTTTAATCTACTTCCATTCACCATGGAGGAAAAAAATTCTCCATTCAATTTAGCTAACTGAACTGCGCCACCATCGGTAACTTTCTGAAATATGTATGGTCCTTTCCAATGTGTCTTGAACTTACCTGGGAACTTCATGAATTTGCTGTCTTACAAAAGCACAAGATCACCATTCTGGAAATGCTTCTTCTTAATGTGTCTATCATGCCATGCTTTTTCTCTAGCTTTCTGCACTTGTTGCTGGAACCCTGCAATGAATCTGTCTTCTTCTAGTTCCATTATCTTCACCAATATTTCATTTAACACAGCTAGATTATCCATCTCTGTGAAGGTAGATATTCTGAGGCTAGGAACAATGTACTCCATGGGCATAACTTTTTCCTTTCCATATACCAGCCTAAAAGGTGTGTGGGCTGTCAACTTCTTGGAAGTGGTTCTATAAGCCCATAATACTGCTGGAATTCTAAGATCCCAATCATTTTTGTTAACATTGCAAACCTTCGTCAGAGCATGCTCAAGAATCTTATTAAAGGCTTCAACAGTTCCATTTGCTTGAGGATGGTAGGCAGTACTCTTCTGATGATATACTTGAAATTCTTCGGTCAATGCTTCGATAGTATTATTCAGAAAATGTGATCCTTGATCACTCATAAGAATTCTAGGACATCCAAACCTCGACAAGATATTATCAAAGATGAACTTTGCAGCTATAGTAGCGCTATAGTCCTTGACTGGTTGAGCTTCATCCCAACGAGTAAGGTAAGTTTCTGTAATAATGTATCTTGCTCATTATTTCTTTGCAAGGGGATTGATTGGTCCAACAAAATCAATAGCCCACTTGTCAAATGCTTGTAAATTTACCTGTGGAACCAGAGGCATCTCATCCCTCCTGGATGGTTTTCCTTTCCTCTGACAGATATCGCAGCTGTGGCAATACTCTCTTGCATCGTTATGAATCATAGGCCACCACAATCCAGCTATCGGAATCTTCTATGCTGTAGCTTTTCCTACATAATGACCTCCTACTGCTCCAGAATGTGCCTTAGCCAAAATCAATGGCTTTTCATGCTCCAGGACACATCTGCGCAGTATTTCATCTAGTCCCATCTTATAAAGTTGTCCTACTATCAAGGTAAAGTCAGCTGCTCTAACCACCAGCTGCTTCTTCTACTGTGTTGTCATCTCAGAGGGTGAAAAACCTGTAGACAAGTAATGAACAATATCCTGAAAATAGTCATCAACCATCTGGATGGAAAAAAACTGGGCATCAGGAAGACCTTCGTCCAAACTAGTGGGTTCTTCTCCTAACTCGAGCCTCGACAAGTGGTCAGGCCCCAGGTTAAGTCTTCCTGGCTTAACTATGATCTCAAAGTCATACTCCTGAAACAAAATCAGCCATCTTCATATCCTTCCACCTAACATAGGCTTGTTAACCAAATAATTCAAAGCAGAATGGTCAGTGAACATCTTAAAATGAGATCCTAACAAATAATGTCGAAATTTCTGCAAAGCATAAACCATAGCTAGACCTTCTCGTTCTGTCATAGTATAATTCTTTTCTGCTGTGGACAATTTTCTACTTGCAAAAGCAATAGGGTGATCAATATTACCTTCACCTAATTGAGCCAATACTACACCTAAAGCAATGGAAGATGCATCGACATGAACATGAAACTCCTTATTCCAGTTAGGGAATACTAAGATAGGGGAAGTTACCATCTTTTCTTCAAAATGTCCAAGCTTTCCTGACATTCAGGTGTCCATTCAAACTTAATATCTTCCTTCAATTTCTTTTCCATAGGGGCTGTAATCTGAGCATATCCTTTAATGAATTTCCTGTAATATCCAGTATGACCAAGCGTAGTGCGAAGTTGCTTAACAGACTTCGGAGGTGGTAAGTCCACAATAATGGCTATCTTCACAAAATCCACCATCAATACTTTCTTGCATACAATGTGTGTTGGGGTGCGCACCTTAACAGTCCTTAATTTTGGTAACTCCATGGTTTTTGTGGAAGCTTGTAAGTGGAGTTGTGACTCAAAATAGTCTTAGGGGTGTCGGGGTTGAGTCAAAGCCCTCTTTTTGTAATTGTCCATAAATTTAGGGTGTAAGCCCATGATTTTGTAATAGTGCACTTGTATAAATAGGCATCATGTAAAGATGTCAAGGGTATCTAATGAAATGACGATCATATGATGCGAAGAAGTTTGATCTATTTTTGGGTTTAAAGTTCAAGTCATAGCTGTGTGCGTGGACGACCTTTGCAGCTGTGTGCGCAGAGGGTTTTGTAAGGAAAGGAAATGCAGCTGAGTGTGCAGTTAGAGATTGTAAGAAAGGAACTGCAGCTGAGTGCGCAGTTAGACTTGAAGGACAGATCTGCTACTGAGTGCGCAGATCAGAACTATTGTTTTGTAAGAAGTGGAATAAAAGCACAGTTTTGTGGACGTAGCCCCTACACTGGGGGTGAACCACATTATATCTTGTGTTGTGGTTCTTTTGTGTGGTTTCTATTATGTTTTGATGGTTTTGATAAGTAGGTGAATGTTAAAATAAAACAACTGTTAAATATTAACTTCACTGTGAATTCCCAGTTAAGGGTTAAGCAAGAAAAGTCTTTTATCTAACTACGAAGCTAATTAAGTGAATATCGAAGCTCTATTTGGTATAAATATTTGTTGTTAAGGATAAAGGTACAGTAATATCCCTCTTCTTCTTCCAGAAACCTGGTTCTGCAGCACCCCATAGCTATTTTGGGTGAGACTGCAACCTGTTTGTAGGTTGTTTCTGAAAGGGCCAACACTGTGGGTCTTTTTGTTGGTGCGAAGTTAATGGTATAAAACTCGAGTCTACCCTAAGCCCAACAAATTGGTTTTGTTGCCAGTTGAACTCAATATCTGCTTTAAGAGGGATCTATGTCGTACCTGAAGGGATATGTTTTGGAGGCCCTCGGTAAAATAAATCAGTGATTGGGTTGAAGCTACCTATCATAAATTTGTTGAACAAGAAAATAAGGATCCTCGTCGTAGCTCAGACGACTTCTTGCAAAGGTACGTTTTTACTGATATTCATGAAATTTTCTTTGGTAGTATCCACATAGAATTGCACCAGTGGTTATCCAGGTTGACAGAAAGAAAGAACAACTTTAAGGAAGATCAGTTTCCTGATTGGACCCCCGCAAGAATTAACATATTGAAAAGAGTGAATAATGCGATATCACGAGCTGTTGATTTCTGGACAACGTGAACCCTTGAAGCATTTGTGACAGAATTTTCCATCGACACAAGTACCTCTTTTAGCGAAGCTGAAAGATAGTTCTTCAAAGGACCAAGGGGTAAGTACCTAAATTCATTTAGTTTGCAAATTAAAATGCTCTTGGATGAGAAGGGCATATTGCTTACAGAATCAGATTGCTAGATTTATTTTTACTAACCTATGTTTGGAAGTGAAAGTAACTTCGATGAGAAAAGTGGTTTGCTGCGAAGCGGTAAAAGATACAAGAGAAACCTAGAATCCTATACCCTAGGCTAGAATACTGAGTATACGCCAGAAGACCCTGAATCCGAAGAAACCCCTTTTGTTAGAAATCCTCCTATAACTCCGCAATGAAGATATGTTACCCTTGAGAACCCGTCACAGTCTGGAAGTAACCCTATCCCAAGTATTCCTGTCATAGGTCAGTCTACCCCAGTAAGTTCTCGCCCCCCTCAGTCCACTATGGTCCATATGACTGATGATATCAAGCTCCCAGTCGTCAAAGGAACTGGATCAGAGGATCCAGAACAGTTTTGGTTTTTATGTGAAGCTGTGTTGACTGCTAAGAACATTTTGGATCAAGATATAAGAAGGGCGCAGCTGGTCACTTCTTTTAGAGACTGAGCTTTGACCTGGTTTATGAAATTTTCCAGTACTCAGAACCATGTCTTAGCTGATATTAAAATAGCGATGATCAAAGAGTTCAAGAAGCCTAAATCAGAGTCACAGTGTATAACTGAATTAAAAGAGATTTAGCAGAGGCGAGGTGAACTAGTTTGGGACTTTGATCAGAGGTTCAAAGTTCTGCTAGATCAAGTTAGTTTCATTATTGGACCAGTGCAGCATAAAGAATGGTTCATTGCAGCCTTATTACCTCATATCAGAATGCCACTCATGCAACAGAAGGTTGTTGATCAGCAAGAGGCTTTGGAGATTGCCATGAAACTGGAGATAGCTCCTATCGAAGATAATTCTAGCATAGCCCAAATACAAGCGTAGTTAGCAGAAATGGATTTGGAGCTACGCGACATGAAAAAAGGGAAATATATTCACGAAGAGGTGTGGTGTACACGATGTAGGACAGAAGGTCATGACAAGGAACAATGTCCTGCGCTAATAAATTACCTGAATATTGGTGCACCAAACCCATTTAACCCTAATGTTCTATATTGTGAGATTTGTAGAACAACGGGCTAGCATCGACCTGAAGACTGTTATCTGCTACAAAGATATGTGCAAGTACCTAAGAATCCCTATTGCAAGTTCTGTAAGTCAGTTGGACACAATGAAGAGGAATGTCGCAGCTTTGACCTTATGAGAGAGCAAACATATGATGCTTATAGGGTACAAAACGATGCACAAGGAAATGATGGATATGGTTACCGTGGTAGTACATCAGTTCGAGGTACTTTTGGAGGTCGTGATCATGGTGGTATGCCTGGAAGAGGTCGAGGCCAGGTTGTGTGCTATAACTATAATCAGGCAGGGCATCTAGCTAGAGACTGTCGGAACCCAACTACGACATGTCGATATTACAGAGCAGTAGATCATGTCATTGAGCAATGCCCACAGCTGATAGCCAAGATACAAGAAATAAATAGCACTCCTCCTCAGAATATTTAGATGATTACTATAGAACAAAGACCTGTCCCAGCCATTAACATTGTTACAAGGAGTGGAGCTATGACACAAGTGCAAAATAAGGAGAAACAGCCTGACGAGGCTTGGGTTCGTAAGACCCCAGAGAAAGTTCCAACCTTCGATGTGGGAAGAGAAAAAGAAACATTTATGGAAGCCAAAAAAGACTTTGTTGATCCGAGCACAACACCTGCGCAGCAGCATCAACAGTAGTCACAGTCTCAAGAAGCTTCAACAGATAAAGTAAGTACACTGTCGACATTTTTACAGAGTCGTATGAAGCTCTTACGAAATCAGAATTCTTTAAATGAGTTACAGAAATTTATTGCTTCTTGCAAACCTCAGCGAAGCTCTGGTAAAGAAAAAATTGTCAATAGAGTTAGAAGAACTTGAAGAGAAATGAGATTGCATGCTTAGATAGGAGAGTATGACATGACTGATATAATTTTAGACCTGGGATCAGAAGTAAATGTCTTAACTAAGAAGACATGGGAACAAATGGGAAAACCTACCCTTGAATGGTCCCCTATACATTTGAGATTAGCCAATCAGCAGAATATTATGCCCCTAGGAAGATTCTCTAGCGTCCCAGTAGACATTGATGGAGTCAGTACCTTAGAATATTTTGAAGTCATTGAAATAATTGATGATAGCAACCCCTATCCAGCCTTGCTAGGAATGCAATGGGAAATAGAGAATTCTGCAGTCATCAACCTTAAAAATAGGCAGATGACTTTTGAAGGAAAAGGCTTGAGAGTCATAGTACCCTTGGACCCTTCTCAGGGAGAAAGGTACACAAAGCCAGTCAAAGATGAAGATCGGGATATTCTGGATCATATCTACAACATCACAGCTAAATAAGAAGACTATGTTAACCCTACTACTAAAGGTATAATGGATTGGAAGTGTGACAATTCTTGCATGACTGATTTAGATGAAGGCCTAGAGAATTGGCAGCATAGACTTTATGAGCTACATGGACATCGGTGTGCAAGAATTACCAAGTCTCTCAGATAGCTTGGTTCACAGACAAGAGTCTTGCCTACCTTTGATGGCTTGACAGACCCAAGAGAATTTATTGTAAAATTCTCAGAGCAAGTACCAGATTCACAGAAAATGCAGACTCTAGATTTAGTATTGAGAGCCATAACTGCTAGATGGTGGATTGGTCATAAGAAGTATATTCAGAGTTGGGAAGCTTGTCAAAATATTCTTCACCTCAGATTCATGGATCAACCTCAGGAGGTGCAAATCAGGTTTAATGGTCAGACTAGCCCTCAGGATCATTTGGAGCAGTGTTATGAAGCATGGAAGCATGTACCTCATGAAGAATGGGTACATCGATTTGTGCACACTCTGGAACCTGTAGCAAAGAACTGGTATGCGGAGGTGGAGCTTCGCCATGGTACTATAAGTTGGGATAGTCTTGTTGATAGTTTTGTGCTGACATTTTCTATTAATGAGGTTTGTCCTACTTTGGACGCAACTATTAGGTTGATCCATACTAAGGTGTTTGATGATAAAGAAATAGCAGAGCACCAACCTGATTGGAAGGCACAAGAAGCTAATCCAGTAGAATGTTATAACCTCGCAATTAATGAGGATGAAGACCCATGCAATATTAACATTCCTGAGTTAGAAGGACACTATGAAGTACATGGACCAGCAGTCGAAGCACCAGGAGTGGCTTAGCCCTTGAAGACAAGGCAAGTAAACATTGGGTCAGAAGAAAAGCCTAAGTATGCTACTATTGGAGATTATTGGGATGAACAAACGGTAAGCAAGTGACCCAACTTCTCCATGAGTATCAGGACCTATTTCCGATGAAGTTCTCAGAAATGAAAGGTATCCTTGGTGATATAGGAGTGATAAAAATCCCTTTGAAACCTGATGCAAAGCCTGTGTAGCAGTGCCCTTATAGGCTGAACCCCAAGTATAAAGAAAAATTTAGGATGAAGTTAGAAAAGATGCTCGCTGCAAGAATTAGTGAGGTTGTCCAAGAAATTCTGTCGTGGTATACGGATGTATCGAAGGTCCCTATTATGGCGAAGCTGAAGTTAGTGGTTATGCCAAAGAAGAAAGGTGTGTCAGAGCTCAAAATCCGACTGTTGGAAAAAATCAGAATTGGCGGCGCTGGTACGTTAACTGCATTAATTGCTTGTAATAATGAGATCCTGAGAAATCTAGCACCGTTTGGACAAGATCTCTGTCAAATTTGGTGTCTTCAATGCATAGTTATGGCAGAATTGGTTGATGGATTCTATAAGAAGACACCCAGGCCTACGAAAATTGCATCACGCATTTCCTTGAGTCTTACAGTTAAGTCCATGTCGAATGATCGCAAAGTCCAAGAATTGTTACGAGAGTTCAGGGAGAGAGGTCTGCAGAACCTTATCAGCAATCCAGCTGCATTTAAACTCCCCCAGTGTTGCATCCACCTATGCAGACATGTTCAACCAGGAAGAAATTTAAGGCAGAAGTTCACTCTAAATGGAACGAAGAAAGGCACAAACCCTCAGGCAAGACTCCGGAGGATCCCGAGATGTATCCTCCTGGCTTAGCAGAATGGAGGCATGATGTTTTTCTTATGCAAAATTACATTGGAATGCAATCACAGGGGTACCATCTGTTAAGGACCCAAAGTTGTGGATGGTCAAATGTTCGATAGGACATGAACGGGAGGCAGTTCGAGGGATGGAGTCATTGATAGATTTAGAATGCCCAATGATTCCCATGACCATCATAAATATTGCGAAGGAAGACAACAACATAAGGAACATAGGTAGTCTACTAAGGATGAAAGGATGAAGGATCAAGCAAGCTGCGGCCGTGGTAGAAGTAGCAGAAGGGATGATGATGATGATAGGCATATAAGGGCGCAGGAGGGCAGGAAAATTAAAGATGATGGTTACAGAGATGCAGACGGATACAGAACTCAACAGAGTGCAAAAGGAGCTAGTAGAGAAGGAGCAAGCAGCCGACAGTAGTTTACTTCTTCACCAACAAGATTCTCCCACCAGACAAGCAGCAGAGTGTCTCGGGACGGGACACTGGTGAGTCTTAGGGGCCTGTTGGGGCGCGCACCTTAACGATCCTTAATTTTGGTAACTCCATAGTTTTTTTGGAAGCTTGTAAGTGGAGTTGTGACTCAAAATAGTCTTAGAGGTGTTGGGGTTGAGTCAAAGCCCTCTTTTTGTAATTGTCCATCAATTTCGGGTGTAAGCCCATGATTTTGTAATAGTGCACTTGTATAAATAGGCACTCATGTAAAGATGTCAAGGGTATCTAATGAAATGAGGATCATGTGATGTGAAGAAGTTTGATCTATTTTTGGGTTTAAAGGTCAAGTCGTAGCTGTGTGTGTGGATGACCTTTGCAGCTATGTGTGCAGAGGGTTTTGTAAGGAAAGGAACTACAGCTGAGTGCGCAGTTAGAGATTGTAAGAAAGGAACTGCAGCTGAGTGTGCAGTTAGACTTGAAGGACGGATCTGCTGCTGAGTGTGCAGATCAGAACTGTTGTTTTGTAAGAAGTGGAATAAAAGCGCAGTTTTGTGGATGTAGCCCCTACACTGGGGGTGAACCACGTTATATCTTGTGTTGCAGTTATTTTGTGTGGTTTCTGTTATGTTTTGATGCTTTTGATAAGTAGGTGAATGCTAAAATAAGATAACTGTTAAATATTAACTTCGCTGTGAATTCCCAGTTAAGGGTTGAGCAAAAAAAGTCTTTTATCTAACTACGAAGCTAATTAAGTGAATATCGAAGCTCTATTTGGTATAAATATTTGTTGTTAAGGCTAAAGGTACAGTAATATCCCTCTTCTGCTTGCAGAAACTTAGTTCTGCGACACCCCATAGCTGTTTCGGGTGAGACTGCAACCTGTTCGCAGGTTGTTGCCAAAAGGGCCAACACTATGGGTATTTTTGTTGGTGCAAAGTTAATGGTATAAAACCAGGGTCTGCCCTAAGCCCAACAATGTGACCTAGCAAAATTCCAAAAGGTGCACAAAAGATACACTTCTTCAGGTTCAATGAGATCTGATGTTGTCTACACTTATCCAGCATAAGTCTTAAACTGGCTATATGATCTTTCAATAACCCAAAGATGGTCCAATCATCAAATTAAACTTCCAAGAACTTATGTATAAATTCCTTAAATGTAGATATGACTACTCTGGAAAACATAGCAGGTGCATTCTTCAATCCAAAGGGCATAACAGTATACTGAAAAGATTCCATTTCTATAGCGAAGGTTGTTTTATGTCGATCCTCTAGAGCAATTCTGATCTGATGGTAACCTGAAAATCCATCAGTGAAAGAATACACCTCTTGACCTCCTACATTGTCTAAAAATTCATCTGTAAAGGGAGTAGGAAAAGCATCATGTAAACAGGCATCATTCAGCTTCCTTAGATCAACACAGATTATGATTTCTCCCTTGGTCTTCTTTTCTTGTACCACCATAGGGCTGACCCATTCGGACTCTTCGATAGGCTCAATGATTCCTGCAGTGAGCATCTTATCTAGCTCCATCCTGTCTTTTTCTTTATACCTAGGATTCAACCTATAAGGACACTGCTTCACAGGATTCACATCAGCTTTCAAAGGGATTTTTATCACTCCTATATCACCAAGGATACCTTTCATTTTTGAGAAATTCGTCGGAAATAAGTCCTGATACTCATGGAGGAGTTCAGTCACTTTGCTTACCATTTCTTTGTCCCAATAATCTCCAATGGTAGCGTACTTAGGCATTTCTTCTGATCCAATGTTTACTTTCCTTGTTTTCAAGGGATGAGTTACTTCAGGTGATTCAACTGTTGGTCCATGTACTTCGTAGTGTCCTTCTGACTCAGGAATATTAATGTTGCGAGGGTCATCGCCTTCATAAATGGTGAGTTTATAACATTCTACTGCATTAGCTTCTTGTTCCTTCCAATCAAGTTGGTACTCGGTTATTTCTTTATCATCAAACACCTTATTATGGATCACCCTAATAGCTGCGTCCAAAGCAAGGCAATCCTCATTAATAGAAAATATGAGCACAAAACTATCAACAAGGCTAACCCAACTTATAGTACCATGGAGAAGCTCCACCTCCGCATACCAGTTCTTTGCTACAGGTTCCAGAGTGTGTACAAACCGATGTACACATTCTTCACAAGGTACATGCTTCCATGCTTCATAACATTGCTCCAAATTTTCCTGAGGGCTAGTCTTACCATTAAATCTGCTTCGTACCTCTTGAGGTTGATCTATGAATCTTAGGCGAAGAAAATTTTGACAAGCTCTCCAACTATGAATATACTTTTTATGACCATTCCACCATCTGGCAGCTACGGCTCTGAATACTGAATCTAGAGTCTCCATTTTCTGTGAATCTGGTACTTGCTCTGAGAATTGTATAATAAAATATTTTTAGTCTGTCAAGCCATCAAAAGTAGGTAATATCTTTTTCTATGATCCAACCCATCTTATAGACTTGGTAATTATTGCACATCGATGTCCATGTATCTCATAAAGTCTATTCTGCCAATTCTCTAGGCCTTCATCTGAATCAGTCATGCAAGAACTGTCACACTACCAATCCATTATACCTTCAGTAGTAGGGTTCACATAGTCTTCTTCTTTAGCTGTGATATTGTAAATATGATCCAAAACATCATGATCTTCATCTCTTACTGGCTCTGTATACCTTTCTCCTTGAGAAGGGTCCAATGGTACTATGACTCTCAATCCTTTTCCTTCAAAAGTCATCTATCTGTTCGTAAGGTTGATTACTGCATAATTGTCTATTGCCCATTCAATTCCTAGCAATGCTGGATAAGGGTTGCTATCATCAATTATTTCAATGACTTCAAAATCTGCTAAGGTATTGACTCCATCAATGTCCACTGGTACACTAGGGAATCTTCCCAAGGGCACAATATTCTACTGATTGGATAATCTCAGCTGTATAGGGGACCATTCAAGCATAGGTTTTCCCATTTGTTCCCATGTCTTCTTAGTTAGGACATTCAATTCTTATCCTAGGTCTAAAATGATATCAGTCATGTCATAATCTCCTATCTGAGCATGCAATCTCAATTCTCTTCCAGTCCTTCTAACTCTATTAACATTTTTTCCCTTATCAGAGCTTCGTTGAGGTTCGCAAGATGCAATAACTTTCTGTAATCCATTCAAAGCATTCTGATTTCTTAATAGCTTCATACAACTCTGTAAAAATGATGTTAATGTACTTACTTGATCCGACAAAGCTTCTTGAAACTGTAACTGCTGTTGATGCTGTTGTGTAGTTGCTACTGATGTTCTCGGATCAGCAAAGTATTTTTTAGCTTCCATAAATGTTCATTTTTCTCTTCCAACATCGAAGGCTAGAATTTTTTCTGGGGTCTTATGGACCCAAGCCTCGTCAGGGTGTTTCCCCTTATTCTGCACTTGTGTCATAGCTCCACCCCTTGTAACAACATTAACGGCTGGGACAGGTCTTTTCTCTATAGCAATCATCTGAACATTCTAAGTAGGAGCACCATTTCTTTCTTGTATCTTGGCTATCAACTGTGGGTAGTTCTCAATCACATGATCGACTGCTCTGCAATATCGACATGTCATAGTTGGGCTCTGAAAGTCTCTAGCTACATGTCCTTCCTGATTACAGTTATAGCAAATAATCTGGCCTCGTCCTCTTCCAGGCATACTACCATGACCTCAACCTCTGAAATTACCCTGAACTGATGTACTACCACGATAACCATATCCATCGTTGCCTTGTGCATCGGGTTGTACCCTATAAGCATCATAGGTTCGCTCTCTCATGAGTTCAAAGCTGTGAAATTCAACTTCATTGTGTCCAATTGACTTACAGAACTTACATTAGGGATTCTTAGGTACTTGAACATATCTCTGCAGTAGATAGAAATCTTCAGGTCGATACCGGCCAGTTGTTCTATAGATCTCACAATATAGGACATTAGGGTTAAATGGGTTTGGTGCACCAGTATTCAAATAATTTCTTAATGCAGGACACTATTCTTTGTCATGACCTTATGTTTTACATCGTGTACACCAAACCTATTCTCGAATAGATTTCCCTTTTTGCGTGTCGTGAAGCTCCAAAGCCATTTATGCTAACTGTGCCTATATCTGGGCTATTCCGGAATTATCTCCAACAGGAGCTATTTCAAGTTTCATATCAATTTCCAACGCCTCTTGTTGATCAGCAACCTTCTATTGCATAAGTGGAGTCCTGATATGAGGCAATAGTGCTGCGATGAACCATTATTTATGTTGTTCTGGTCCAATAGTGAAACTAACTTGATCCAACGGAACCTTAAACCTCTGATCAAAGTCCCAAATTGATTCACCTCGCTTCTGCTGAATTTCTTTTAGTTCAGTTATACATTGTGACTCTGATTTAGGCTTCTTGAATTCTTTGATCATTGCTTTTTTAATATCAGCCAAGGCATAGTTCTGAGTACTGGAAAACTTCATAAACCAAGTCAAATCTCGGTCTCTGAAAGAGGTGGCCAGCTGTGCTCTTCTTGTATTTTGATCCATAATATTCTTAGCAGTACAGACAGCTTCGCATCAGAGCCAAAACTGCTCTAGATCCTCTGATCCAGTTCCTTTAAAGACTGGGAGCTTGATATCATCATTCACATGGGCCATATTGAATCAAGGGGGGGGGGGAGGGGGAGGAGGAGGACTAGTAACAGGGGGGGGGAACTTATTGAGGTAGAATGACCTGCGACATGACTACTCGGACTAGGGTTACTTTCGGACTGTGAAGGATTCTCAGGGATAACAAATCTGCACTGTGGAGTTATAGGAGGGTTTCTAACAAAAGGGGTTTCTTGAGATTCAAATTATTCTAGAATTAATGATGTATAATCAGTATTCTGGCCGAGGGTATAGGATCCAAGATTTCGTGTGTATCTTTTAACATTGCGAAGCAAACCACTTTGCTTGTCGAAGTCACTTTCGTTTCCAAACATAGGTTAGTAGCACTAAATCTAGCAATCTGATTGGATAAGAAATATGCCTTTCTCAACCAAGAGCATTTTAATTTTCAAACTTAATGAATTCAGGTACTTACCCCTTGGTCCTTTGAAGAACTGTCTTTCTGCTTCGCTGAAAGAAGTATGCATGTCGATGGCGAACTCCGTCACAAATGCTTCAAGGGTTCACGTTATCCAGAAGTCAACAGCTCTTTATATCACGTTGTTCACACTTTTCAACAGCTTAATTCTTTCTGGGGTCCAGGAAGGAGACTGATATTCTTTGAAGTTTGTCTTTCGTTCTGTCAACCTGGATAACCACTGGTGCAATTCTATGTGGATACTAGCAAATAAAATTTCATAAATATAAAAAAAAAGGTACATTTGCAAGAAGTCGTCTGAGCTGCGACGAGGATCTTTATTTTCTTGTTCAACAAATTTCAAATAGGTATCCTCAACCTAGTCACTGATTTCTTTTACTGGGGGCCTCCAAAACATATCCTTCCAGGTATGACGTAGATCCCTTTTGAAGCAGACATTGGTTCAACCGGCAATGGAACTAATTTGTTGGCGCTTAGGGCAGACCCGAGTTCTTATACTCTTATCTCCGCACCAACAAAGAGACCCATAGTGTTGGCCCTTTCAAAAACAACCTGCGAACAGGTTGCAGTGTCACCCGAAATAGCTATGGGGTGCCATAGAATCAGGTTTCTGCAGGCGAAAGAGGGATATTACTGTACCTTAGTCTTAACAAAGAATAATTATGCAATATAGAGCTTCGACATACACTTAAATATCTTCGCATTTTAGATCAAAAGACAGTTACTTGCTTAACCCTTAACTGGGAATTCACAGTGAAGTTAGTACTTAGCAATATATCTTACTTTATCATTCATCTACTTATCAAATGCATAAAACATAATAGGAACAAAATAACAAGAACCACCACAACATAAGATATACGTGGTTCACCCCCAGTGTAGGGGCTACGTCCATAGAACTGCATTTCTATTCAACACTTTACAAACACATAGTTTTGATCTGTTCACTCAACTGCAGATCTTCTCAACAACCCAAAACTGTGCACTTAGCTGCAGATCTTCTCTTCCAAAACCCTCTGCGCACTCAGCTACAGAGGTCATCCAGACACTCAGATGGGACTTAGCCTACACTCTGTGCACTTAGCTACAAAGTTCATCCATGCACTCAGTTGGGAATTAACCTTAAACCCACAAATAGACCTTAGCTTCTTCGCATCACATCATGTCATAGTACACCATCCTTCGAAAAAGCCCTTTTCTCCTTTACATAAGTGCCTATTTATACAAGTGCATTATTACAATACCATGAGCTTAAACCATGGGCTTAAAAACCATGGGCTTAAACCATGGGTTATTTACAAAAAGAGGGGCTTCGACCCAACCCTGAAACCCCTAAGACTATTTTGGACCACAACTCCGCTTACAAGCTTTGCACCAAAACTGTGGAGTTGCCAAAATTAAGGACCTTCAAGGTCCGAGCCCCAACAAGTACAGGGGTGCAACATTTCTAGAGAATCTTGGAGGAAGATTGAGTAAATCCAAAAGCATTTTATATCTTATAAACACAAAATTAAAAGCAATACACTTTATCCTTTTCTCCTCATAGAAGTGGGTATTTCTTCCCTCGAGAGCATTGTTATGACTTGTTAGGATATTTAGACACTTAGGAGTTATTTAAGATCAATTTGTGTAATATATCCATTAGGTAAAGTGTGTTTTTTTTAGTATGCATTAGTATGCATTTGTAAATATTCTAATTGACGGTCGCGATATGCTCTAGACATAAAGTGATCCGACGGTTCAACTTCTCTTAGATCATACCTACCATTGATCTGTGGCTTGACACCCGATTGGTCCATGATCTATATTTAAAGAGCATGGAGGGTCCTTGATTAGTTGATCGATTATGAGAAGCTCATGTAACTTTCTTTATTTTGCATAATAAATTGCTCTAAGTAGCTTTTTGGCTGGGGCCATGGGCTGTTTCCCTCTCGAGGGTTTTAACCACGTGACAAACATCGGTGTGTTGATCTATGATCTATTTATGTGAAGAAATTTCTCAAGGTGTTCGGTCTTTTGGGAGTATCTTATGTACCTGAACATGGTATTAGAGCTTTTATGAAGAGCTGCTTTCAATTTTGATCAAGATCTAGAACCGGTGTTGCCGAAACTTTGAAAGGGTTTCTGGTTCTGGATTTTCTGTGCTTTTTTTTTTCTGTGGGAGCTATTCCATTGCGTTTGGAGCATTGTTTCCATTGGTAAATATTTTTCATTTGATCGAAAACTATTTTCATTTATTCCAGAAACACCCATTTCGACAAATCTGAAGGTATAATCTTACAATGACGGATTTGTTTTATTTTTTTTAAATATCTCATATTTAAT
Source organism: Pseudotsuga menziesii (assembly GCA_001517045.1). NCBI lineage: Eukaryota > Viridiplantae > Streptophyta > Pinopsida > Pinales > Pinaceae > Pseudotsuga > Pseudotsuga menziesii. Next base: position 464,526 of record LPNX010091907.1, on the reverse strand, counting down.
CAGTTTTATTATTATATCTTTACTGTTTTAGTCTCGGAATTTCCTTCCCTGACTGCATATGCTCTTTGTCGTGCACCTTGCGCGATCACGGCGAATCAGAGACAAAAAGGGAAAGTTTTTTTCTTGTCTTCTTGGCTACGTATGCTCTTTTCCATGCACCTTGTGCGATCACGGTGAATCAAAAACAACAAGAAAACTGGAAAACATAGAATTTCTTAGGAAATCTAACCAATATCTAACCCTATCCATAGTGTGGAATTTTTTTTCGTTTTTCGTTTTTTTGTGTTTTGCAGAAAAAAAGGAAAGCACGGAGAACGAGAGGAAAGAGTAAAAAAAAAACCTTCCTCTTTCCATTCTTTTACATACCTTTTAAACTTAGCTCACTTGGTTCAAAGTTGCTTTCTTCCTTAATAGGTCTTGAGTTCAAGTCTTATTAAGTTACTTTTAGTGCATGCAATTTCTATTTTCAAGTTACTTTATTGTAAAAGTGCATCTCACATAAATAAAATAAAATAAAAAATGAGTCACTTAAGTCTTTTAATTTATTTCCGCACTATTTAAAAGTAACATTATTGTAAAAGTGAACATCACTTATTTTACAAAAGTGATTCACTTAAAAAAAACAATTTTCTTGTGAGTGATTGTCAAAGGTTCATTTTGGGAAGAAGGGGGTTCTTTTTTTTAGTTGGTCAAGTTAATATCTACCACGTCACTATTGGGGACATCTTCAACATTTTATTTGATCAAGCACAACTTCATCATCCAGAATCAGTTTTCAGTGCCGTTCTTTTTAAAACCATATATGTTTTTGAGCTCTTTGCATCCAGATAGTTAGTTTCTATTCTTTCGGTCATTATTTTACAGTATGGCCACCCCTTGTGATATTGTACTTACAAGTTCTAACTATTTCTCATGGAAATATTGTATGGAGGATGTTCTGTGAAGTAGGGGAATTTTTAGGATAACCTCATGGAAAGAAACAAAACCCACTGATGATGATAAGAAAATAAAATGGGCAAATAGATGTGATGAATCTCATGGATTGATTGGGATGCCAATCTCTACTAATTTGCGATTCCACATATTTGGAATTGATGAACTTGATAAAGCTTGTGAAAAGTTGGAATCTGTGTTTGGTAAACACAATGAAATTCGGGGTCATCAACTTGAGAATGAGTTGATTTCCTTGAATCCAAATGATTTTTCATGCATTCAAGACTATTTATCTACGTATAAAACTATTAGACTCTTATGTGAAGAATGCAATATTAAGAAAGAAGACAAAAAATATATTTATCATATTCTTTCCAAATATGGACCTGCATATTCTGTTTTTGTATCTACATTCTACTCCCTGAAAGAATCCTTGACTACAACTAGCTATCAAGAGCCTAGTATTGAATCCTTTTTTGATTCCTTAATTAGAGAGAAAGATAAGCTCATTCATCTTGGAATTATTAACAATGCAAATACATCTGGGAAAGCCTTATTGTCCCAACAGAAAGAAAAGTCCAAGCCTCCCAAGAAATGGAATTTTTGCAATAATAAGCCAAACAACAAGGGTCCCAATCCCTCTCAATCAACTCCTTCTTTAAAAAATTACAAAGGATCCAAGCCAAAAGAAAAGAATACTGAGCATCATTTCAAATTTTGTGGAAAAGATAATCATGATGAATCTAAGTGTTACAAGAAGATGGCAGCTTTGGAAGAAACAATGAACAAACACCACATCAGCCTAGATTCGTCTTCAAAATCTACCTCTCATGGACATGCACTTTGTGTTTCTGCTTACTCTTATACTGCATATTCTTCTTCTACTTCAAATTAATGGCTTATTGATTCTGGAGCATCTTATCATATGGCTAAGGATCAAACCATCTTTTCTACTATGAATGAATGTAACACCAAGAAAATATTTGTTGGTGATGATAGATCTCTAAGTGTTGTAGGATCTGAAACAATTCTAGTAGAAAATGGTCGTTTTAGTGATGTACTATGTGTTCCAAAAATTTCCTGCAATTTGTTATCATTCTATCAAATTACTCATTCGGGTGAAGGTAAAACTGTGTCGTTTACCCCTCACCAAGTTGTAATCAAGGATTTTAAAAATCCTCAAAATGTCCTTGCTACTGAAACTGTTGATGATATTACCAGGTTGTTCAAATTTAACAACTTTGGGTCATTGCCTTTTCCTTCAGCTTTTGTTGCTCATAATGATAACTTGAGCAAACTTTGGCATGAGCAATTTGGTTACTTAAATTATCACTCATTGTAACAACTATGTAAAGACAATATTGTGACTGGTATTCTGATGGTATCTTGAAAGGATGGTGTTTGTTATGGTTGTGTACTCGAAAAACATCATCGGGATAGTTTTTACAAACGTCCCTCTTGGCACGCCTCGGTTCCCTTGGAGCTTGTGCATATTGACTTGTGTGGTCCTCTTCCATCTTCTTTCTTTTCTGGTTTCAAATATTCCTTAACTTTCATTGATTCTACTCCAGACGCACTTAGGTTTACTTCCTAAAACTTAAGATCGAAGTATTTAATATGTTCTTGGCCTACAATGCCCTTGTTGAAAAACAATCTGGTCATCAAATTATTAATTTAAGATATGACAATGGAGGAGAATATGTGAAAAACAAGTTCACTACTTTATGCACCAAACAAGGAATCCAACAACAACACACTGTTCCATATACACCACAACAAAATGGTGTAGCTGAATGGAAGAATCGCACTTTAAAAGAAATGGCTAATTGTATGATCCAATCTAAGGGACTAAGTCTTCAATATTGGGACGAGGCCATAAAATGTGCAAATTACATAGTTAATTGCACACCCACTAAAGTTTTACAAGGTATAACACCAAAAGAAGCATGGAGTAAAATTAAACCAGATGTAAGTCACTTTCGTGTGTTTAGTTGTGAAGCATGGGCTCACATTCCGGATGAAAAATAAAAAGAATTGCAGCCTAAAAGTCAAAATTTAATATTTGTTGGATATTCTGAAGATGTAAAAGGTTATAGACTTCTTCAGCCACATTTCCATGATATAATCATTAGAAGAGATGCTCAATTTGATGAAAATATCTTGGCCTGTGAGCCTAACTTGGCGGGTGTGCCATCCTTGGCCTACGATCCTGATTCAATGATTGTTCCTTCTTCTTCTTCTTCCAACTCCAATTTTTGATGATGACAATGAGGATGAAAATCCACCTCCGCCTACTCACGTTCCTCCAAATGCACCATCACCAATACTTCTTCGATGGGTCCATTCAACATGTGAAGCAGTTGGTGATCTTGCCGGTGATCCTAGAGATCAATGTTGAACACGTTCTTAGTTTCAACAAGCCTCTTCTCTTTTGGCTCAAGTTTTCGAGAATCATGATCTAGAAACTTTTGCAGAAGCTTCAGGAAATCCAGATTGGGATGCAGCTATGGATGAAGAATATCATTCCTTAATGGCGAATGATACTTGGGATCTTGTTCCTTTTCCAAAAGTAAGAAAACTTGTCAGATATAAATGGGTCTATAAAACTAAGTATGCATCATATGGAAGTGTTGAAAGACTTAACGCAAGGTTAGTTTCCAAAGGTTTCTCTCAAGTTGAACAGATTGACTACAATGAAACCTTTTCTCCTATCTCAAAAATGAATTCCATCTACCTTGTTCTTTCCCTTGCAGCCTTACATAACCATAAATTCCATCAAATGGATGTCAAGTTTGCCTTTTTACATGGTGATCTACAAGAGGAAATTTACATGCAACAACCTCCTGGATATGTTCAGGATAACTCTAGCCTTGTCTGTCTCCTTAGGAAATCCATATATGGCCTTAAGCAAGCTCCTAGAGCTTGGTATGCCAAAATAGATAGCTTTCTCCTTGACACTGGTTTTTTTAGATGCCATTCTGACCCCAATGTCTATAATGTCCCTAATTTCGAATTGGGTCATAATGGCCTTTTGAGGCCTAGAAATTCGCAGGCAACAGCAGTAAGGGATTCTCCCTAGTCAACGTTCCCAACTAGCCTGTGACTATTTGGTATAGGGAATCTGTCTGTTTTGCGGTCCGGCTACCGTAGGTTAAGTAACAAAAATAAAAAAAGGTTTTACCGGTTGCGGCCCAGTCCACCATGTATATTTTTGTATTTTTTACTTTAAGTATGATATGCAAGTGCCTATCTAAGATGCAGATTGATTAAGAATGCAAGGAGTATTTACAATGTGATGTGCAGGTTCTTACCTCTTTTCTTAGCCTCTCATGCATCTAAATCACACACGCAGGAAGAAATTAAATCTAACTACCTAACCTATCCCTAGGGAACAAGATTGTCACTTATTAATGAGTAATGTATTTTGTGCATGCATTATAAAAATAAATCACAGATAGCTGATACTTCTTCCAAAACACATGAATAGGTAAATATTTTTAAACAACCAGATAGCCAATTGCTTATGAACAACATTCATTACTCATGGTGGGAATATTCATAAAATAAACCAGAAATCATTCATACAAGAACATAGGTTCTAAGAGTTAGAACGATCTCACAGTTAATGGACACAAAGATGAAAATGAAATAGTTCCTCTTCAACAAATCCATAGAATAACATTTGAACATTCCACCAAGCTTTCTCCAACAGGAAAACTGTAATTATCTATTGCGAAAGGAAATAGTTCTTCTTACAATATGTCTTCCACAATCTAACTAGGAAAAATTCCATTTCTTATCTAGATCTTCTATATTTATACAAAAGAACCAAACTGTTGGGCTGCGCACGAATGACTCTTGGGCTCCCCAAAACCGCTTAGTCTCCCAATTTTGTTCTCTTATGAGTGCCCATGATTCGCATAATGTGTTACATTTCGGATTAAGATTTATGAGTACTTCATAGAACAGGACCAACTTAGTAACTCATGGGCCCTTTCAAGCCTGGACTTCTATCGTCACCAGTTCTACCTCATCTTTTATTTGTCCTTTCTTAGCTCACGTTGATTTTAGAAAAACTCTGCTTGTCACTCTTCGGTCAACTCTCCTCAGCTTTATCCTTCAGTTATGTCTCTTTGCAGAAGTAATCTGAGGAATCTTTTGAGTCCATATACAAATTTAACAATTAATTAGGACTACATCTTTTCAACCATACTAACAATAAAACTAATCAACAAAATGAGGCCCTGTACTGCGCTTTTGTTGCACAACCCTTAACCTGAAACAGAGACCACTGCTGCCCAAAGAAAGTTAAAAACTCACAAAAAGGTGGGAAAATCCTTATCGGTAGCTTGAATCATTAAAACATCGGGAGGATAGTTTAAGGAACATCCGCAACGGAGGGATTCAAATGGACAATGAGTTCCGCAGGACCACTAAGCCTATCGGCGTCTAGAAGACTAAACACTAAAGCATCGGGTGGGGACTCCTCGTTGACGACCAGGGCGACATAGCGTCAGGAGGTTAGCGCAGTATGCAGCCATAATGGTAGAAGATGAAAAGACTATAGACTCCACGGTGAATAAAAACATATCGGCGAAACCAAACAAAACATCGGCGGGTGGAGCGGCTACAAAACGGATACTTATTTTACTCAAGAGCCGCAATGGTGGAAGACAATCAAACTGCCACCCCCAATCAAAGTTATAAAACCTTCTAACAATGCAAAACAACTCAAAATAATAACAACAAGACATTGGAGAAGTCCAAACTATCCGGCAGAACACTCATCGTTCAGCTTCCACAATGGAGGCTCCATAAGGAAAGATGGCTCCGAAGCGTTGTTTGAATGACCTCCGAAAAATAAAAAATTAAATGTTAAGTTCCAACAGGCCTTCGGCTAGGTAGCAACAAAAATCTTGTTTCACCTCCAGAACAGCGGCGAAAACAACAAAAAATATTTCTGATATCAAAGAAATAGATCACCAATCAAATGGGCAAAGTCAAACAGTTTCAGACATAAGCAATTTTCCGAAAAGCACGAAAATAGTTGTCCTCAAAACAATCCAACTTGCAGCAGTGAGAAAACAAATAGAATTCATGAATCCAAACAAAACTAGGCAATATAAAATAAAAGGAGAGTCCAAAATTTCAAAAATTTGGGAAAACAGTTGCAGCTGCAACAATTGGAAACTATCTAATGAATCTAGATCTCTAGATAATTTCTTCCTTAAGTAACAGATTGTTTGACAATAAAACCAATATGTTGAATTCTTCTAGATGTCTGGATTTCCCAAATGGAAAATATATGTACTTTTAATCATTGATGATAGTCCAAATTAGGAGAAAGGAAACCAAGACTTCCGTGTCAAGATAACTCTCTCGAGGCCAGGAGGTGAGTTTCATTTATTACTTCTATCTTCGGGTAGCATCCAGCTTGGACACCATAGGATTGTAACATGTGGTAAACATAACTATTCATTTGTTCCTCATTCCCATGTCGTTTTGCACTTTTTTTTGCTTTTGAACTTTTGTTCTTTGCATATGAGTCCTCCTGCATGCCTTTCTTTCTGAAATTTTATATTCAGGCTCTTCTATCCATAGTGTCCTTTTATGTGAGAGATGTATTTAACTTTCATCTCACGAACAGAGAAGAAACTTTGGCAATTTAGTACTTATATGGTTTAGTAATTTCTTTCGATACATAATGCTTTTATAGGAGTTTTTTTACTCTTATTTGCCTTTTGGCTTTCAGTTCTTGACATGGGATCATTTATATATAACATGCTATTTACCTTGCTTCCTTTCCATGGGTCTTTTGCTGTCACTCCCTAGGAAATTTTAAATGTTTGATGGATGGAGCCTCAAAATAGTATTCTAGACCTTTTGATCCTAGTTTATTTTACAAGGATTAAGTAGGACTTCAATGTGTTCATAGCCATTCAGGAAAACTGCTAAACTAGAAGAAATTCTTTCAGATAAAACAATAGTACACATTTTTTCACTAAATGAATTTAATTACTCCAAAATTATGATACACTCCATGCAACCAAAAGTTTGCCTCTTGATTATCAAAATCAGTCAAAATATAACTACAACAAAATAAAACAAATCAAAATAAACAGCCAAATCAAATTATTTATGTACAAGATAAAAGAACAAAACAAAACTCAGGAAAAATAAGGTTTGAGAACTAAACCATTTACTGGTAAGTTCTCTTCCCACCCCTGTAGATCCTGCAATTTATAGGTCGAGGAGCCAAGCTTCACCGCGATCTAGAAAGGGCCTACCCATAGTTATTGGAATTTCGTGTGTTTTCCTTTTTCATCATGGGGGTGGTCCCATTTGAGAACCAAATCTCCCACCTCGAATTATTTAGTTCCACCTTTGTGTTTATCAAACCATCTCTTTACTACCTCCTATTGTTGTTTAAAACGTTCTCTGGCCTTGGCTCTAGACTCTTCTGCCTTCAAGAGATTATGTATCCTCATCTGCAAGACTTCACTATTTGATCCTTTGGATTCTTGAGCGATTATGGAAGAGGGTAGCATGATATTGGGAGGTAGAATGGCCTATTTTCCATAAACAAGGGTATACAGGGATACGCCTAAAGCAGTCTTGGGGGTGACCCTATCAGCCCACAGAGAATTTGGTAATGCTGAGTGCCAAATCCTCTAATTTTCTATCACCGTCTTTTTTAAAATCCTAATCAGATTCTTGTTCGTAGATTCAGCCAACCCATTTCCTTGTGGACAGTAATTTGTAGAGTAATGTAACTTAATTCCTTTTTCATGAGCAAATGTAGTTAATTTAATTGAGGAAAAGTATGTAGCATTATCAAAAAATAAAGAAATTGGAACTCCAAACCTGGTCATAATATGATCTTGCAGGAAATCCATGACCACATCTTCATTTAATTTACGCAATGGAATGGCTTCAACCCAACGAGTGAAGTAGTTGATTGCTGTCAGAATATATTTGTGTTGCAAAGAAGAATTTGGCTTTATCTCTCCAATGACGTCCATCCCCCACTGCTCAAAAGGTTCTGTTATTATGACAGGCTTTAATGGTCCTACTACTTTAACTTGTCTTCCACAACACCTTTGGCAGATGTCACACTTTGTGACATGAGTGTGTGCATCTTTGAACAGTGTGGGCCAATAGTATCTGGCTCTGAGAATTTTATGAGCTATAGTATCTCTGGAGAAATGTCTTCCAGCAAGCCCATCGTGTAAATATATCATTACTCTTTTCGCATATTCTTTCTGTAAGCATCTAAGGAGAACTCCATCATAATTCTTTCTGAATAATATTCCTTCAACAATCTGATAGGAGGAAGATTTAAGACGTAATGCTCTTCTTTGCTTAGAATTCCAGTGTTTCGGTAATAATCCTGTTTGAAGGTAATGTATAAGATCTCGATACCAGGAGTCCAGAGTTGTGAAAAGGGGACATACATCCATCAAATGTAACTCATCTTTGTCTTCCCAGTCATGTTCTTCATTGTATTTAATTTCAGCCATCAGTTTGCACAATCCCTGCGCTTTGACTATAGAAGCTGGCTTGAATTCAAGGTCATACTCTTGAAGAGTCGTTACCCAGTTTCCTCTTCTTTCTCCTAACTCCTTCTGTACGAGAATAGATCTCACAGCTGGGTGTGGAACGATTACCTTAGTCTGGTTCTTTAGTATGTATGGCTTGAATTGTTTCACCACTTTAAACACTGCGGAAGCTTGTTTATCCACATCCGGGTAATTCAATTCAGCCCCTTGTAGACCAGTGCTCATAAATGATATGGGGAACTCTTCTCCCCCATCTTCCTTCTGGGTAAGCACAGCTGCTAGTGAATCATCAGATGTGAAAGTGTACAAAATAAAATCTTTCTCAAAATATGGACTTTTGAGGGAGGGTGTGTGTGCAACAGCTATTTTGATTTTGCTAAATGCATTCTTCTCTACATCAGTCCATTTTAATTGTATACTTTGCTTCATCATTTTCTGCAAAGGTTTGACAATTTGCACGAAATCTGGCACAAACCTTCGCATGAAGTTTATTGTCCCCATAAATGACTGCATGCCCTTTTTATTATGGGGTAAGGGAATTTGTTCGATGGCTTTGATCCTTTCTGGGTCTATGGAGATCCCCTTCTTACAAACCATGTGACCCAACAACTTACCTTCTCTAACAGCAAACATGCAGGTCTTGGGGTTTAGTGAGATGCCATATTTTCGGCAATGTTCAAAAATATGCTTTAGATGAAATGCGTGTTCCTCTCTTTTCTTTGAAAATATTGTGTTTTCATCGAGGTATACTATAGCACTGTGGCCAATCATACCATGGCAATCTATGTCCATATCCCTTTCGAAAGTTACTATAACGTTTATGAGTCCAAAGGGCATCCTTCTGTAAGCAAAAGTTCCCCACCTGGTTCTAAATGTCGTTTTAAGTCTATCTTCTTCGGCTACTAATACTTGATTGTAGCCTAAGGATCCATCTAATAAAGAGAACAGTTCAGAACCCGAAACCATTTGAAATATCTACTCCATGGGTGGAACAGGATAATTATCTTTATTCAAAGCATGATTTAAGTTCCTTAAATCCACGCATAGCCTGATTTCTCCATATTTATTTCTTACCGGAACCAGGTTTGAAACCCATTATGAGTGTCTAACCTTGAAGATAATCCTAGCATCCAATAGTTTCTTGACATCGCTCTGGATTAAAGGTTCTAATTTTGGATGCATTTTCCTTAAAGGCTGCTGATACGGTTTGATTCCAGATTTGATGTGGATAACATGTTGGATAATATTGGTGTCATACGTCTTCAGATATTCATAGGTCCAAGAAAAAACATCTTTGTATTGTTTGAAAAGATTGATAAACTTATTCCTTTCATCTGGGGAACAACATTTTCCCAAACTCACATATTTGGGCTCCATTTCAGTCCCCAAATTAATCAACTCGAACTGTAGAGACGAGCTATGATTCTTCACATTCATTGGTCTTCTAAATTTCCCGTTTAAATCAAGCATTCGTTCTAAAGTCCTGACTCCTCTAAGAATGAAGTTATCGAATTTAAATTCGGATTGATGTTCTTCATCATGAATAATGGCCCTTTTGAAAGTCTCGTCATTTGTCAAGCATTCTATAATCTGTTGATCATCATTTAACACTCGTAGATTGGTTATCATGTCTAGAACTGAAGGCCTAAAAAGCAATTCAACAGAGCACCCATTATTAGAAGGCACAAGCCTCGCAACTGAGGTGGCCAACAAGTCAGCTGCGGCATTCTTAAGTCTCGAAATCGATACAATGTTAAATGCATTAAAACTTTTTAGTAAATCCCATACTTCATTTTGATAAGCTTTTAAATGAGGAGAAATGCAATGTATTTGATTTCAAATTTGCTTTACAATTATTTCAGAGTCCCCAAAAACCTTCAGATTTTTTACCTTAAATTCAATTACTTTCCTTATTCCCTGAACTAATGCTTCATATTCAGCTGTGTTATTCATACATTCAAACTCTAACCTACATGCAAGAAAATGTTTATTTTTTCTAGGGTCAATCAGGACACAGCCGGCTCCTAATCCTTCTAAAGTTTTAGAGCCATCAAAGAAAAGTGTCCAAAAATCGCTAACTACTATGCAAGAATTAACATCTACTTCTACAGTTAAGTCTACTATTTTACAATCAATTTCATCAGCCGGTGAAAACCAAAGGAGATCAGGTTGAGCGTCTGATGTATCGCTGGCCTCTTTCGCTTGATAGTTTCCTATTTCAAGCTCAATAAAGTAGTTTCCCAAAATAGAATCCACTGGTTCATTTTTATCCTCAAACTGAGTAACATTGTGTTTCATGTGCGGCTCCCTCAAAAATTTAATTTGATTTGGGATTCCTTTATATGGTAGCCACAGATGTGACTAGTCCAAGGCAAAATATATGTTCATCTTTGCCGACCAATCCCTGCTCAAAACAATCCCATACGCTTCTGGTATGTCAGCCACCACAATATCAATAAATTGACACACCTTATCATTTGAAGATAAACGAACAAGAACATCCTCCATTTCCCCAATTACTTTCATGTCCGTTCTATCCAACTGAAAAACCCTCCAAGTAGATGGTTTAGGTTTCCCATTTATCTTTTTGCATACCGACAGTGGCATGACGTTGACTGATGCCCCTGAGTCTACCAGACAATTATGTACATTGTGGTTGAAAATTTCAAAAGTGAGGAGAAAAGGTGGATTCTTGCTTTTAGGCTTACCTCCCATACTTGCTTCACCAATTTCTTCTTCTTCCTGGGACTGATTGTCAATAGGAAGCCTCTCCTTTGATACTTCAAGTGCTTTCAATATCTTATCTTTCTGCTACGGCACCTAGCACATTTCAAATAATGAGATGTTTTCCCTTACCTTTTCTATATCTTCCACAATGTCATAATCCATCTTATGTTCGGTGGGATTTGGTTTAACATTATTAAATTTTTCTTCATTGGGATTAGTAAACATGTCTGTCTGTCTGGGATTTTGACAAGTGATGGTAAAATTCCAGAATCTTATTAGTTGGGGAGTTGTTTTGAAATTTCTTAACATTCTTTTGAAGTATTTTGATCTTCAGGAGCATAATACTATATTCCTTAATAAACCCATGGCTTCTCATCGTTACATTTGATTCTAGGATGCCCTCATGTCTCAAATCCTTTTCCTCCTCGGCATCAAACAACGAAACAAAGTCCCATAGAACCATGGTCTCATCCTCTTTTTCTTTCGTTGATGTATTGTTGTCTTTCCCTTCTTCATCTTTATCTTCTGTTAATTTAGAATCCAACAGCTGATTCATAACCAACATCATTGAGTTTATCCATTGAGGACAATTCTTTTCAGAATGGGGTTGTTGGTGGAAAGTGCAATAGTTATCCATTCCTACCTCTATTAAGTTCATAGATGCAGGATTGTGCAGAGGGGGTTGGGATTGATTGTTGTCTTCCCTTTTCTTGTAATAAGGCTTATAGAACTTTTGGGTTTCCTTGTCCTTTTCCAAGTCTATGATTCTATTAGAGAGCTTCTGTATCATTTTTTCCATTCCCTCGAAATCTGGAAATTGCTCCTCCTTAGGATTAGTAAATAACAAAGCTTTTATCCCAACATTTGTTTCTCTTGACCATTCAGGATAATCCTCAATGCTTTCTTTTTCGGCCTCTACCTTCTTCGCTTCTTCATAAGTCTCTGCTAGTGTGGGTTTGGCCTTCATTTTGGAAAAAATTGCCAACTCGGGTCCCAGAGCTAAGGTATAATATTCAATCAGGACCTTATCCGAGGGTTTGTTGGCTTCAGAAAAATTCTTAAGATAGGCCACAAATATTTGGGTAAAACTATGCACCTTCTCTCTTCTTTCTTTCTTTAAGGTGCATAGCCCTTTCATGAGAGCTGCATGAGTTTTTTGAGTTGCATACTTACTTCTAAAAATCCTTTCAAAGGTATCCCAGTCCGGGATAGAGTTTGCAGGAAAACCAAAATACCATGATGCTGCTGCTCCTATAAGGGTGTGTGGGAAAAGTCTACAAACTACATCCTCATGTTCCCCAGCCCTTAATCCTTCTACTGCCAAATAAAAACTGTGTAAATTGTCATAAACCAGCATCTTCTCATTTGGATCAAACTTAGGAAGCATCTTCTCAAAGGCCTAAGGTAAGTCATGCAACGGAGGTGTTAGGTTTAAAGGCGACCTGGATTTCCAAGCAGGTGGTGGATTCGGTGGGTTGCGTGGTTGATTTGCATTTATGCCTGCCATGAGTCTAGGTGGAGAGTGAGGTTGTGAGTGAATAGGAGTATGGACAGGTGAATAGTAAGGTGTATTTGGGCCCACTTGATTCAAAGGCTGAACCACCTCCTGTAAATCTGTTTCTACAAGTTCTTCCAAATCTCCAACCAACACTAAGTCTTCCAATATAGGACGGTCTCTCCTTTTATATTCTCTTTTGGGGAAATTAGGGATAATTGGTAATCATCCAATATTCTTCACATATTCCCTAGTGTGTCTTCTCAAATAATTTATCACTTGATGTTCCCTATTCTCTTGAGTATTTGGATCAAGACCGAAACTGCTTTCAAAATTATCACTAGTGGGGTTATTTCGAGGAAATAGGTTTCCTCGGCTAGCCATTCAATGGCGGCCCTCCTTATAGCGCCAGGAACTGTTGAGGCCTGGAAATTCAGAGGAAACAACAGTAAGGGATTCTCCCCAGTCAATTTTCCCAACTATCCCGTGACTAGTTGGTATAGGGAATCCGTCCGGTTTGCGGTCCGGCTACTGTAGGTCAAGTAGCAAAAATAAAAAAGGTTTTACCGGTTGTGGCCCAGTCCACCGTGCATATTTTTGTATTTTTTACTTTAAGTATGATATGAAAGTGCCTATCTAAGATGCATATTGATTAAGAATGCAAGGAGTATTCACAATGTGATGTGCAGGTTCTTACCTCTCATCTTAGACTCTCATGCATCTAAATCACACACGCAACAAGAAATTAAATCTAACTACCTAACCTATCCCCAGGGAGAAAGATTGTCACTTATTAATGAGTAATGTATTTTTTCCATGCATTATAAAAAGAAATCACAGATAGCTAATACTTCTTCCAAAACACATGAACAGGTAAATATATTTAAACAACTAGATAGCCAATTGCTTATGAACAACATTCATTACTCATGGTGGAAATTTTCATAAAATAAACCAAAAATCAATCATACAAGAACATAGGTTCTAAGATTTAGAACGATATCACAGTTAATGGACACAAAGCTGAAAACGAAATAGTTCCTCTTCAACAAATCCATAGCATAACATTTGAACATTCCACCAAGATTTCTCCAACAGGCAAACTGTAATTATCTATTGCAAAAGGAAATAGTTCTTCTTACAATATGTCTTCCACAATCTAACTAGGAAAAAGTCCATTTCTTATCTATGTATTCTATATTTATACAAAAGAACCAAACTGTTGGGCTTCCCACGAATGACTCTTGGGCTCCCCAAAACCGTTTAGTCTCCCAATTTTATTCTCTTATGAGTGCCCATGATTCGCATAATGTGTTACATTTCGGATTAAGATTTATGAGTACTTCATAGAACGGGACCAACTTAGTAACTGACGGGCCCTTTCCAAGCCTGGACTTCTATCGCCACCGATTCTTCCTCGTCTTTTATTTCTCCTTTCTTAGCTCACGTTGATTTCAGAAAAAATCTGCTTGTCACTCTTCGGTCAACTCTCCTCATCTTTATCCTTCAGTTATGTCTCTTTGTAGAAGTAATCTGGGGAATCTTCTGAGTCCGTCTGCAAAATTTAACAATTAATTAGGACTACATCTTTTAAACCACACTAACAATAAAACTGATCAACAAAATGAGGCCCTATACTGTGCTTTTGTTGCACAACCCTTAACCCAAAACAGAGACCACTGCCGCCCAAAGAAAGTTAAAAACTTACGAAAAGGTGGGAAAAGCCTTATCGGCAGCTTGAATCATTAAAACATCAGGAGGATAGTTTAAGGAACATCCACAATGGAGGGCTTCAAATGGACAATGAGTTCCACAGGACCACTAAGTCTATCGGCGTCCAAAACACTAAACACTAAAGCATCGGGTGGGGAATCCTCATCGGCGACTAGGGCGACATAGCGTTGGGAGGTTAGCGTAGTATGTAGCTGTAATGGTAGAAGATGAAAATACTATGGACTCCATGGAGAATAAAAACATATCCTCGAAACCAAACAAAACATCGGTGGGTGGAGCGGCTACAAAACAGATACTTAGTTTACTTGAGAGCCGCAATGGCGGAAGACAATCAGACTGCCACCCCTGATCAAAGTTAAAAAACCTTTCGACAATGCAAAACAAGTCAAAACAATAACAACACGACATTGGAGAATTCCAAACTATCCGGTAGAACACTCATTGTTCAGCTCCGAAGCGTTGTTTGAATGGCCTTCGAAAAATTAAAAATTAAACATTAAGTTCCAACAGACCTTCGGCCGGGTAGCGATGAAAATCTTGTTTCACCTCCAGAATAGCGGCAAAAACAACAAAAAATATTTTTGATATCAAAGAAAGGGATCACCAATCAAACGGGTAAAATCAAACAGTTTCAGACATAAGTAATTTTCCGAAAAGCATGAAAATAGTTGTCCTCAAAACAATCCAACTTACAGCAGTGAGAAAACAAACAAAATTCATGAATCCAAACAAAATTTGGCAATATAAAATAAAAGGAGGGTCCAAAATTTCAAAAATTTGGGAAAACAGTTGCAGCTACCAAAGGTTAGCTGCCAAAGGTTTTTCTCAAGTTGAACGGATTGACTACAATGAAACCTTTTCTCCTATCGCAAAAATGAATTCCATCCGCCTTGTTCTTTCCCTTGCAGCCTTACATAACTGGAAATTCCATCAAATGGATGTCAAGTCTTCCTTTTTACATGGTGATTTACAAGAGGAAATTTACATGGAACAACCTCCTAGATATGTTCAGGATAACTCTAGCCTTGTCTATCTCCTTAAGAAATCCTTATATGGACTTAAGCAAGCTCCTAGAGCTTGGTATGCCAAAATGGATAGCTTTCTCCTTAAAACTGGTTTTTCTAGATGCCATTTTGACCCCAATGTCTATAATGTCCCGAATTTAGAATTGGGTCATAATGGCCAAATCACATTTTCCATATTCATGAAAGTTGTCAAATGGATGCTAAAAGTCAAATAATTGCCAAGGAGGAAATTCACTAGTTTCTTAGGTTGGGGGTGGAATCTTTGAGATTTGGAATAATGGGGATAATAAATGATTTTTATACATTATAAGTGGATAAATACTTAATAATTGATCTTATTAAATAACCACAAGAGAACATGGAGACTATGGGGCCCACACTAGCTAGAATTCCTATGTTAAATGGTATCTTTCTCTTGCAAATTTGAATATATGGGAAGTCTAATGTTTTTTTATGGATTATCATTTTAATATACTTGTCCATATACTTCATAGGTCAAATTTTGGATAAATTCTAACTTACATGGGAGAGGAAGAGCCAAATGGGAGTTTCATGGACACTTGGCTAGATTCCCCTTACATTTATGATAGCTATGACACAAATGATGGAGATTCTATGAAAGTTATGACCCAAGTCAGATCTGAAGGCTGACATACTAACATTTCATTCCTGAATAGAGCATCTTGGAGGTCGAAATTGGGATTTGGAGAAGGCCAAGAGGCTCATACTCAAATTTGGGAGAAGAGGGAAGGTGAAGAGAGAGGCCACATGGAATAGCATGAGAAGCCACACCAATTCAACTTTGCTTTGGTTTATGGATATATTTAGAACCTTATAATACCAATAATTTTTATAAAATATAGGGATCATCCATGAAAAGAAGTTTTTTCTCATTTGTGAATTGTGAGACCTAGTGGATGACTAGTTTTCTTGCTTAAGCCAATTTCGAGGGTGAAAGATTCCCATCCTAGTTGGTGTTTGGAAAGGCCACTCAGGTATTTCATGGAGATTTAATGGAGTATTATTCACATGTGTAATCTACAGGAAATAATGTGGATTCTTCTCTTGCAACGCTCTCTCTCAACTATTTCCTGTTTTCCCACCATATTCATGCCAATGAAGGGATTGCGCTTTGGGTGAGCTATTGATCTCTTTGGGGAATATTATAGTGCTCAATATCTTATGTTCTGATGTATATTCTCTATATTTCACATTTATAATACTCTCAGGTCGAAATACCCAAAATCATTCCTGTAAAAATGTTGAACAATGAAGAAATAGTGTCATTTCCCCACTATCTTGTTGTGAACCATTGTAATGCTGATGATTTCGAATTGGGATAGAATTTCATTGTCCATATATGATGGGAATCAGTTCAATATTCTCTTTTATTCATTCTCAAAAAATTTAAATTCTAAATTCCCAATATTTGTATGTCAAAATGACTTTTAATGAGCAAACAATGACCATTTCCACTCTATTTTGATATATGCCATGGTAATACTTATTATTTCGAATGGAGGAATGTATATCTGATAAATTTATGATGTATGGACTATAATTAATTTTTATTTCAAGTCTCATTTTCATTACTTAAGCATTGGAAGCCATTTTACTCATTTTTATTGCATTGGGAGAAGATTTGGTGCATTTTCCCCAAGGGTCGAAATTGTGACTTGGGAGTTGTTTTGGAAAGAGTCATAACAGAATGTATAAACTGAAAAATGATTCATATGAGACTTTTAAAAGGTCCCTTAAACACAACCATCCTCTTTTAATAAATTCAAGTGACTTTGGGATCATTTGTGAAGCCATTTCTGGTAATTACCCAGGGGGAATTGGAGCCCCAATTTGCTAGTAAAGGCTCCTACTTTGAACAGAATATTAAACAAGTTTGAAAAAGTAATTGGGAGGTAAAAAAAAAAAATTATCATTATATTTAAGTTATATTATCATTCATGTACCTTCATAGAAAATTTTGAAGCATTTGGGTCAATTTGGAGGTTTGGACATCAAAACTAGTCAAGAGCCAAAATTGTGGAAAAATTGGAAAATTGGGCATTTTAATAAAATTCCAAAAATGGGAAATTATAGTTGTATCAGAGCATGTTCTTGGAACCTATTGAAGTTATGCATGGTATATATGAATTGAATAAATTCATTAAGCCATGTGGTGATGATATGTCCAGGCAGGTTAATCAAGCATTCAAATTGGCACATAAAACTATTCATTATGAAGACCTTAATGATTGGTTGAAGGAATTTATAAAAAATAATTCAAATAATAACTCATTAAGTAATAATAATCAATGCACAAGTATGGAGGATACAAAGGAGCTACAAACTTTTGTGGGTAGTGAAGAAGAAAAGGCATTACATGAAGAGGATCGAAATTCACTCCCAAATGACTTTGAAAAAGATGAGGAAACATCACATGAGAAGAAAGAAGAGTACCTTGAAACTATTGAATATCATTTTGAAACAAATTCTGCTATGGACATGGACCAAAGAGCATCTACTGATGGATGCTTGAACTATTAAGGAGTACCTACTGATGGGTGGTCACACCTTTATGTTGGTGACATAGAGATCAATTTTGAAAATGTTGCTGCAAGACAAAATTCCATTAAACATGAAAATGAATACCTTGTCGCAGTTGAATAATAAATAAGATCAACTTCCCCATCACCACTTGAGCTTCATGAAGTTGGTCCAAGCAAGAAGGAAGAAGATGAGGATGTTAATTTGCAAGAGCCTCATTTTATTGAAGGTTCCTTAAAGATGAATGAAAAGAAGATCCAAGAGACCCTTAGCATACTCCATGACAATCAAGCATTGGTATCAAATTCTTGTTGGAGAGCTACTTCCTTGGAGGAGCCATCCTTCCTTGAAGACATGGAAAAGATCCAAAGAGCAATGTGCAACATCAAAGGTAATTTCAAGTCTTTGCTTTTTGATAGAAAAAATGCCATTTATCTTAGTGAATGTTTACATGAATCCTACTTGAAGAATAATGAAGTTATTCATAAGCTCACAATTCAAAATGAGCAACTTCTTGAAAAGTTGCAAGACACGTGTTTTTCCTCCTATGTTTCAGATTTTCAAATGGTAGATTGTTTGGAGGATTCTCATGACATGGTGGATCATGAGAAATTTGGAAATTTGAATGTACTTGATGTATTTGAATCTGTGCTTGAAGAGATCCAAACACTTGATGTGGTTGAAGAGGAACTTGAATTGTCTCTTGATGAAGGGTATGCAATTTTTAAAGAAGAACATGATTCCTCTACATTGGAACCAATTTATGACAAAGGTTTCACACTCTTGAAGGAGCTGCATAATCCTACCCCTATGGATCCTTCACATTATGACAATTTTGGACTTAATGATCATTTGGGTGAGTTTGTCCTTTCCCCTACATCCTACACTTCTAAATTTTGCAGCAGTCATCCTAATGAAGTATGGGTGAAAGGTTTCTTTTTTATGGTGCCACATGGAGAGCATGGACATTGTATTTATCATTTTGATGATGGAATTATTAGAGAACCGTATTATTTACGTTTGTATCAGAATCCTTTTTTACATTATGATTATACACATCTACATCGCTACACCTATGATGTTCACTTGAGTCATTTGAAGACTCGTGATTTTCCTTGCTCCTTGCCTAGTCTATTTGATGTCGGAGGAACTTCATCACACACTTGGGTGAAGAGATATGTGACTAAAGAAAATTTTTATTAGAATAAAAATCCTCTGTTATTTCATGATGATATACATATTCATGGGTGTATTGATGAGACTTCTTTGATCCACTTGAAGTCTTCATGTTTTCTTTGCTCATTATTTGGTTCATATTTTGGTGGAGGTTCTTCATTCACTCCTTGGATGAAAGAACACACGGATGATTATATTGATGCACATTATATATCTTTGGAGCAGAATAGTGGGACATGGGATCCTCACCTATGTCATTGGAGAATATTTGATTGGTCATTTGAAGCTTGTATGTACTTGGAAAATGGTAGTATACTCATTGGGAGGTATAAGCACTTTCATGACTTATTGGTGAGGCACCTCCTTGATGTACATTATTATTATGTTTTTATATACTTTGATGATATATATTATTAAATCATGATGTTTGGAAGAATTCATACAATAAAATGGGATCCAAGAATTCTCTTTTCAAATGGTATGGGTTGGAGAGCACTCTTAATTATTAGAGTGCAATGCAAGCAATGGGACCCTGGTATAGTTTTTAGTCCGATTGATTTCAATTTTTTTGGGAAACAATAAGTATGGGAGATGGATTCCCCACTTAATAAGGTGATGTTAATCAGAGTAGTGCAGAAGCAAGCATGGTGGTTCCTCTCTGAAATATTCATGGAATCTAAAAGACTCAAAGTGGGGAGCTTATTGGCAACTTCAAAGAATCATACAGAAAGTAGGTTCTTCAACAACCATGTTTGAAATTGCTTGAGGACAAGAAATATTGGGAAGGAAGGATTTGTAATGTCCCAAATTTGGCATTGGGTCGCAATGGCCAAATCACATTTTTCATATTCATGAAAGTTATCAAATGGATGCTAAAAGTCAAATAATTGCCAAGGAGGAAAATCACTAGTTTCCTAGGTTGGGGGTGGAAACTTTGAGATTTTGAATAAGGGGGATAATAAATGATGTTTAAACATTATAAGGGGATAAATATTTAATAATTGATATTATTAAATAAATAAAATATAAAATGGAAGTGGAAATAGAGCATGAAGACACATGGAGGCTATGGGGCCCACACTAGCTAGAATTCATATGTTAAATGTTGTCTTTCTCTTGCAAATTTGAATATATGGGAAGTATAATGTTAGTGTATGGATTATAATGTTAATATACTTTTCCATATACTTAATAGGTTTAATTTGGTATTAATTGTAACTTACATGCGAGAGAAAGAGCCAAATGGGAGTTTCATGGACACTTGGCTAGATTCCCCTTACAATTATGACAGCTATGACACCAATGATGGAGATTCTATGATAGTTATGACCCAATTCAGATATGAAGGCTGAAATAATGAAATAATAACATTCCAGTCCTGAATAGAGCATCTTGGAGGTCTAAATTGAGAGTTGGAGAAGGCCAAGAGGCTCATACTCAAATTTGGGAGAAGAGGGAAGGTGAAGAGAGAGGCCACATGGCATAGCATGAGCAGCCACACCAATTCGACTTGGATTTGGTTTATAGATGGATTTGGAAACTTAGAATACCAATAAGGTTTATAAAATATAGGAATAATCCATGAGAAGAATATTTTTCTCATTTGTGAATTGTGAGAGCTAGTGGATGACTAGTTTTCTTGCTTAAGCCAATTTCGAGGGTGAAAGATTCACATCCTATTTGGTGTTTGGAAAGGACACTTAGATGTTTCATGGAGATTTAATGGATTATTATTTTCAGGTGTAAGCTATAGTAATTAATGTGTATTCTTCTCTTGTAGCACTCTCTCTCAACTATTTTCAGTTTTCACACCATATTCATGCCAATGGAGGGATTACGCTTTGGGTGAGCTATTGATATATTTGGGGAATATTATAATGATAATTATATAATGTTATGATTTATATGCTCTTTATTTCATTTTTATAAGACTCTCAGGTCGAAATACCCAAAAGAATTCATTT
>LPNX010091907.1:417061-443329 GCA_001517045.1 Pseudotsuga menziesii | reverse complement strand
ATAGTGTCATTTCCCCACTATCTTGTTGTGAACCATTGTAATGCTGATGATTTCGAATTGGGAGAGAATTTAATTGTCCATTTATGATTGGAATCAGTTCAATATTCTTTGTTATTCATTCTCAAAAAATTTCAATTCTAAATTCCCAAGAGTTGTATGTCAAAATGACTTTTAATGAGCAAACAATGACCATTTCCACTCTATTTTGATATATGCCATGGTAATGCTTATTATTTCGAATGGAGGAATGTATATATGATAAATTTATGATGTATGGACTGCAATTAACTTGTATTTAAATTCTCATGTTCAGTACTTAATCATTGGAATCCATTTTACTCATTTTTATTGCATTGGGAGAAGATTTGGTGCATTTTTCCCAAGGGTCGAAATTGTGACTTGGGAGTTGTTTTGGAAAGAGTCATAACAGACTGTATAAAATGAACCATGATGCATATGAGAATTTGAAAAGGTAATTTACACATAAAAAGCCTCTTTTAATAAATTCAAGTGACTTTGGAATCATTTGTGAAGCCATTTCTGGAAATTACCCAAGGGGAATTGGAGCCCCAATTTGCTAGTAAAGGATCCTACTTTGAACATAATATTAAAAAAGTTTGTAGAAGTAATTGGGAGGTCACAAAACATAAATGATAATTATATTTAAGTTATATTATCATTCATTTACCTTCAGAGAAAATTTGGAAGCATTTGGGTCAATTTGGAGGTCTGGACATCAAAACTAGTCAAGAGCCAAAATTGTGAAAAAATTGGAAAATTGAGCATTTTAATAAAATTATAAAAAAGGGACATTAAAATGTATATACCAAGAAAGTAGGAAACCATATCGTAATACTTGTTCTTTATGTTGATGATATTATCCTTACTGGTAGTGACCCTAAACTTATAACCCATTCGGAAATCTAGTCTTAAGCAAAATTTTGAAATGTCAGACTTAGGACATTTGCATTATTTTCTTGGTCTCCAAGTCTTGCAAACCAAAGAAGGAATATTTATTTCCCGGTCTAAGTATTCTTTTGACCTTCTTCATCGCTTTCATATGGAATATAGTAAACCATCCCCTTCTCCCTTCTAGTCTGGAGTCAAACTTTCTACCACTTGCACTTCCCCTGAAGTAGATGCCACCTTGTATCATTAGCTTGTTGGTAGTCTATTATACTTGACTCATTCCCATCCTGACCTTTCCTTTGTCGTTGGCCATGTTTCCCGTTATATGCAAACACCTCATGAAAGTCATTGGAAAGAAACAAAAAGAATACTTCGATATATTCGAGGTACAATTCAGTTTGGGATTCATTATAGTATAGGGGGGGAACCTTTGTTGGTTGGTTTCACTGATTCAGATTGGGTCAGCAATCCTGATGATCAAAAGTCTACTGCAGGTTATGTTTTTAGTCTGGGATATAGACCTATCACTTGGGCTTGTAAGAAACAACAAGCTCTTTCTCTTTCTTTAGCAGAAGTAGAATATCGAGCCATAGTTAATGCCAGTCAGGAAGCTTTATGGCTTCGACAGATTCTTTTAGAGTTTCAATTCAAGCAGCAGTAACCTACTCCACTTTGGTGCGACAATCAAATTGCCATCAAGCTTGTCAAAGATCCAGTTCTACATCAGCGCAGCAAACACATTGAGCTACACATGCACTTCATCAGAAATCTTGTTCATGAGCATGTTATTGAAGTGCTCTATTGCCCTACAGATGATCAAGTTACAGACATGTTCACCAAGTCTCTTACAGAAGTGAATTTTTCTAAACTTCAGTTTATGTTAGGAGTTCAGGATGTGTCCTTAATGGGGGTTAGGCTCTAATGCCTCCTTCCTTCTCCTAATAGTGTCACTTTTGTAAATCATTCAATCCTATCCCAAGTTGTTCTTAAGAGGGGATGTTAGGATATTTAGACACCTAGGAGTTAGTTGAGATCAACTTGTGTAATATATCTTTTAGGTAAAGTGTGTTTCTTTAGTATGCACTAGTATTCATTTGTAAATATTCTAATCCAATGGTCATGATATGCTCTAGACATAAAGTGATCCGATGGTTCAACTTCTCTTAGATCATACCTACCATTGATTCATGGCTTAACACTCGATTGGTCAATGATCTCTATTTAAAGAGCATGGAGGGTCCTTGGCTAGTTGATCGATTATGAGAAGCTCATGTAACTTTGTTTCTTTTGCATAATAAATTGCTCCAACTAGCTATTTGGCCGGGGTCGTGGACTGTTTCCCTATCAAGGGTTTTAACCACATGACAAACATCGATGTGTTGATCTGTGATCTATTTGTGTGAAGCAGTTTCTCAAGGTGTTCGGTCTTTTGGGAGTACCCTGTGTACCCGAACATGACTATGTACCTGATGTACAAGCATAAGATAAATAACATGGGAAACTACAGACTTCCTAAAATTGCTTTAAACTCAAGTCAAAACCAACTATGACTCAAGTGGTGTTGGTGTAAAGATACAATGGCTTGGCTAAACCACTGGGGAATTAATGAAAATGAAATTTTGCAGAACATTGATAATGTCAAAAATATTTTTACTTCTAAGTTTAAGAGAAATTCTGGTGTGAGGAAAATTTAGTGGTTAAGAGAAAATTAAGATACTATAAGGGGGCCATTAATCCTAACTTGGAAGATCAGAAGTATCTCTTGGTAGTAACAAGCTCACAAAACAAAATTAATATTGTCAACATTAGAACAAACTCTCATAAACTCAATAGTGGAACAGGGCGTTGGTACATCCGTAAGACTCCATGTGAGGAGAGGGTTTTCCATCTGTGTGATTCTATTAGTGTTGATGATGAAAATAACTTTCTCTTAGCGTGTCTTGCTTACACCCACATTAGATCTGATTTTCATAGTATTTGTTACAATACAAACCTTTATAACCTCCTAACTTTTCACAACAATAGTGAGCTTGGAAAGCTTCTTGGAAATCTTTTTGAGCACATGAATAAAATTTTAAAGTGAACCAAATATTATCCTTCTTAAAGTTCTATCAACCAATGTTGGTCTTAGTAGATGTTAATCATCATCATTATTATAAAATATATAATAGAAATAATCACGACATAACCAAAATGATTTAATAACTATACAAAGATATAATAAAGTATAAGATAAATACATATCATAAAATACTTGAGACCATGTTTTCTCTCTTTATCACACGACATTATATAAAAACGAAGAACTTTCAATAATTTAAAAGGATTTCACTACCTAAAATGTATTCGCATACACACATATATATATATGCGAATACATTTTATTTATATATATATATAACTTAAACTATAAAGATAGTCATTAGTTTTTTTTTTTCACTTTATCATAAACCATTACAAATAATATATACAAAATAATATTGTTTTTTTCTACATATTTGTTATTTAAGATTTGTTTTATTTTTATTTTTATTTATATTTTAAAATATATTATTTTGAAACTTAAAATAAAATAGATATCACCATTATAATATCTTTAAAGGCACTATATATAAAATATATAATGATATTTGTCAAAAGTTAAGAGAAAGAGAGATGAGACCATTTCATAAGAGAGATAAACCAGCGTAAATCCAAATTCTAGGCTCTATAAGTGCCCAGAGGGATCAAATCTCTCGAGGTGCAAACCTCTTCTTAGTTATTGCACTCAATGAACTATCAACTTTGGTGTGTATTATATATAGCCTTTGATTTGATTCAAACCAAAAGACACATCTTTTTATTTAAGGTCCACATATATTATTTTTATTATTAATATTTAATTTTTTTATGGCTCACATATAATATTTTTTATTTTGTTAGGAATGAACACTACAACATTTCCCCATACATGGTTTTAAAACCATATGCAAGGCCTTCCTACAACCATGGGTTGTTTAGGAGGCCTTGCACATGGTCTTAAAACCATTTGCAAGGCCCTCCTAAACCATGTACAATAAAACTATGGGTTGTTTAGGAGGCCTTGTACAATAAAACCATGGGTTTTTTAGAAGGCTTTGCACATGGTTTTAAAACCATGTGCAAGGCCAGCATTTTTTTGTGGATAATTCAATTTTTTATTTTTTATTATTTTGTTAAGTAGGAACATTACAACATCTCCTCCATATTGTGCTTTCTTCTCGACCCACATTTTTTTTTACAAATAATTAAATTTTTACCTTTTTATTGTTTTGTTAGGTAGGAAGATTACAACATCTCCCCCATATTAGGTTGTTTTTCTGGCTAACATTTATTTTGGCCTATAATTAAAATTCTTACCTTTTTATTAATAAAAATAACGTTACCTAACGTTACAAAATCTCCCTCATACTGGACTATAGAGCGTCTCTCTACACAAAAATCATTGGTACTGTTTTGAGCCCAACCATTCTCAAAGACTGCAAGTGGAATTTCATGTTGCTTTCCCAATCTTTTCCTATGGTGTTGTTCCTTTTTACTTTTTCATGATTTCCATGTTCAACACTGTCATTATTTTTTATTATACATGCTAAAAACAAGGGTGGAAAATCGTGATTTTTTTTTTATTATAAAGGGTTAAAAAAAAAATCCACTGAAATAAAACAATGCACTAGAAAATATAAAATCTTAGTTTATGAGCTGAAATATACAAGATCCAATTAGTAAAAGCAATGCACTAAAAAAATATAAAATCTGAGTTTATGAGTTTATAATGGAGAAGATCCAATTAGTAATCATAGTTTAGTTTCACAAGTCAAGGATGAGTGGGTGTGGATGGATGAGTGGGAGTGGATTAAGCACTATCACTTTAGTAGTCAAAATCTTTAGATATGTACTCACAAATCTCATGATGAAGAAGTTTGATTGGGATACAAGCATGGCTCTATATATTCTGATCATTATCATAGTAATATGATAATATGTTCAGTAAAGAAGATCACTTTTATTATGAGACGTGATACTTTTATATGGCAATCGGTTATAAGTTTCTCAAGAAATCTAAATTATATTATACTTTATTTTATATATATATTTTTGAAAATTAATCAAGGCCATTAAATTTATGTTAATGATAAAAAAATTATTTTAAATTTCATCTTGGAACATTCCAATTTAATAATGGAGTTCTACACTTTGCAAGGGTTCCATCATTCAATAAAATATTTATAAGTTGGAAAGATATACATTAACCACATTTCCGTATATTCCAATGCATATTCATGTTAAATTCGTTATTTATAAATAAATAATAAACAAACAAATATAATTTAAATCTGTATATATTAAATAATGAGAGATAATAAAAAATTTGAGATGTAATTTTTTTTTAATTTGTAAAAGTTTAAAATAAAATATTTATACTTTAACAGAGCAATTTAAATCTGGATCGCGTTGAGATGTTATCTAAATGGGCCCTGGTTGGGAAAGTTAAGCTGATAAAAGGCGAGATGCATGCCTGGGTAAACAAGACTTGGGACCCTGAGGTTGGATATGCTCAAAGCATAAATCTTTTGATAAACGGATGGATTATTTTCATCTTTCTAGAGGAAGAGAAATTGTTAAAAATTTTGGGTAAGGTTTGGATTTACACTGAGGGTTCATTGTTTCTCAAGCGGTGGCATATCCATTTCAATCCTGCCAAGGAAAAACAAACTCGAAGGAATCTTTGGATGCTCCTACTCGGTTTCCCTTTGGAGCTTTGGCCACAGGATGTCATGGAAGGGTTAGCAAATTCTGTCGGAAAATGTTTCAGGGTTGATAGGAATTCGCTCCATGGGATGAATAAGATGTTGGCTAAAGTTATGGTGGAACTACATATTGTGGGAGGGTTACCTACAAAGTTGAGGTGATCTGAGAAGTTAGAGTTTTTCGCCAAAAAATTGATTACCTACATGTGCCCTTCATATATTTTTTCTGCAGAAATACGGGTCATGTCAAAGCGCACTACCCTTACCTGATTCCGGGTACCCATCCTACGGAGTTGGAAGACCTTGCAGTTTCACCTTCTTCAATCTATTCTAGTGAGGAAAAGAAAAATGTTCGTCCAACTTTCATCACTGATATAAAGAATATGGGTAAGTGCAATTCTGATTCCTCAACCCACTATGAGGATGTTACAAAGGATGAACTAAATTTTTATCTTGTCACATAAAAAAACTTGGACCTTCGTTTGTCTTATGAGAAAAAATTGTTTAATCTAAACTTAGTTTTAGGGGGGTAATTTTTCTAGGAAAAATTTGGAGATGGAATTTGGTTCAGTATCTATTGAGGTTTCTTTGGAGAATTTTTTTATTGAAAAATCACCTTCCACACTGTCTAAAAATTTGGAAGATATGAATTTGGTAGCAATTTCATCAGAGGATGCTTCGAAACAAGGGTTTCGTAAGGATCATTTACTGGAAAAGCCTTCATCTATATTGAACTCTTCCAGTGCTTGTCGTAACCCTATTTTGAATGATAATGGATATCTATCAAACCCTAATTTTGTAAGCCCCTCTTTGGCAGGAAACAAAATTGTTTCTCACCCAATTGCCCCCTTTTCTTTTGTTAGTGATGCTGAAATATTGAAAGAGAGTGGGTATGAATATTTAGATGTTCAGGTATTAAAAGATCCGTTAGGTATCTATTAAAAAAACCCTTCAACCAATCCAAAGGTCTTTTCTCTATAATCTATTAAGCACTCAAATGTAACTCTAAGGAAGAAGAAGAAGCCACCTTTACACACTTCTATAAACTTAGATCCGATTGGATACAAACCCTTATCTATTAAAATTGAAGACATAGCTTTGGTTAAAAAAACTACTCTTTCTGCAAACAATTATGAGGAACGTATAGCACAAAACCCCTAAGTCATCATTATTTAATGACAATCCTATCACTAAATATTATAGGTTTAGGAATAGAGGAGAGGATTAGGGATTTGCATAAACTCATCTCATATACTAATCATGTTGTCTTACTTTTGTAACAAACAGTGTGCCCTACTTCCATATCAATTGAAATTAATTCAAACCTTCTTTTAGGTTGGGAACTGTCTGTAGTTAATGCTTCAAGACTTCCAGGTGGTATTTTAGCTTGCTGTAACCCTTATTTTGTTGATCTCAAAACTTTTAAAACTGATTGGGGAATAGTGTTGGATTTTCTCCCTCCTCTAAGGATCTTGACCTAGGTTCAGTCCCTTCTGTTCAACGCAACAAATCCCAAGATATCGGCATGACAGAGTAGAGCTCAGTTGGAAGACCCTGCGACGCAGATGTAGTCTCACCCGAGATATCTCTGTTGAATGGGTAACTTCCAGAACCATGTTTCCGTAGTTGGGTGGGGGAATTTTTGGTACCTCCTCCCCTTACTAAGGTTCTCAACGAATTCCATTGGTGGATTATTAATGTGCACTGTGAACAATTAGACCACGGCCCAAATTCTCTTATGAAACTTATTATATCAACACTCCTTCTGCAGCATGATCATATTCAATTGATACTATGCAACTGATATACATCTATTCATTTATAATCAAATCGATAATCATCCATTGAATACAACAATTATACATATAACTCAAACACATTCATCATTCACATATATACATAGAATATAACGTGGAAACCCATCCAAGACAAAAACCACGAAGGTACTCTTCATTTGACATGAGGAAATATATGCACCTTTAGTCTAAGAACGAACTTGCAGTCTCTGTTCTAGATCTTATTCTCTACTTACAGACTCTTTCCTCCTCGCATTCTCTCTAATATTCTCTCTGCTCTCTTCCTACTCAACTCTACTAATGATCCACACACATCCTAGATCATCTCAACCCTTCCTACTCTTCTACGCACTCAGGTGCAGATTCTTCAACTTGTATGCACACAACAATACTTGTTGGAGACATTTACCACCATACACACTCTTTTTGGTCAAATTGGCCTAGTTTAACCACTATCCTAAGTATTATTGACATTAATTGACATCAGTAGAGCATTAAATGTCATCATCCAGTCTCACCGATGCTTATGTTCAGTCAAGGAGGCTAACTTAGCCTTCTCCTACATTCGGGGAGGCTAACTGGAGCACTCCGGGGGTGATCTGAGTGATATTAATGCACCTAATTGCTAACTGGTGGTTATAATCAGTTAAACAAGTTAGTTAAGGTGCCTCCTCTCATTAAATATAGTATTTAATGATTATTTAATGAACTGGAGTCAACAGGGGCACCTCCACCAACTTCTGATGTGCAGTTCAACTTCAGTTAACCTCATTGAGGTTCATCGGAGTCAGTGTAGTGCTACCTATTAATGGTTGGTGAGCTGTGACATGTGTTTGATCTCTTTCAAATAAGACTCAGTCATTTATTGCACTCCGACTTTAGTTAGGGTTAGTTGAGTTAATTAGGGTTTTGATCAATGGTTAACTGAGTGTGAACCATGGCTTATAGCCAGTTAAGCTAGACTCACTCATTCAATTCGAATGACCTCTTAAGGAATTCGAATTGTCTCTTCATTCATGCTTGTAGCATGACATTGTAATTGTAATCATTCATTCTTTATGTGCATACAGAGAGGCTACTATTCGTGTAAACCGATTACACCATTTCATGAGTTATTTGTTGATTAATCTTTGATGAGATTGATTCTTTGTTCCTAGATCAATATACAAGATTAATATGGTATCAGAGCTTACAGCGGGATAAAGCTCTATCTCTCAAAAACAAGCTTTTTGACATTATTCTGCATGAAATTTGAGCAATAGCTCAAAAATTCAGCACTGCAGTAGAATCCAAGGCTTACCACTTAATACCCCAAGTAAAGAACTTATTGATCAAGCTTGCTTGATTGACTATTCTAGGTGTGATGAAAGCCTAAAATGTGCAGGCTGTCTGACCTTACATTTCCCTTTCTATTTGGATTTTCAGGTTTCTACAGGTGAAACATTCGCTCCAGCACATCCAAATGGCCTCCTCAGTAGATCTCTTGACTCCATACAATTTCCACTCATGGAAAGGTGATATGGAGATTCAACTGCGTTCCAGAGGAATTTTTAGAGTCACCATGGACACTGAAGTTGAGCCTGGATCCACTATGGAAAAATCAATATTCTTAAACAAGAAGGATGAAGCCTTCAGTTTCTTGTGCCTCTCTATTTCCCGAGACCTTCTCTTCCATCTTACGGGATTGAAGACTCTGAAAGAAATATGGGACATATTGGAAACTCTATATGAAAAGAATGATGACTTAAGGGTTTACCAGCTCGAAAATGAACTCATGTCTCTCCAACCCTCCAACTTCGAGACTCTGAATGATTTCTTCACAAATTTCAAGCATATTGTTTTAATCTTGAAGCAATGCAAAGTGGAGAAGGAGGATGATCAGCTCATCCTCACCATACTCTCCAAACTTGGGGCTGATTATTCATTTTTTGTTTCTACATTCCGTGTGGGGAAGCTCACAACCCGTGGATGGAAGATGCCTACACTCAATACCTTCATTGAGTCCCTAACATGTGAACATGACAAGCTTGTCCAGATGGGGATCATCAGATCTTCCTGTGATCAATCCCTTCATGTCTCAGGGCCCAAATATCTGAAGGGTAAAGCAAAGCAGTAGAAAAATACAAAAAATAAATTTGATGCTCCTAAACCTAGAGTTGAAAATCAGCAGCATGATGAGTCTTCCGGCTCAAGGAAGAACAAAGGAAAAGGGCACCATGGAAAGAAAAAATTCAAGTGTTCTTATTGTGGGAAGGGATTCCACCCTGAACATTCCTGCATTAAGGAGAAGCTTGTTGAATCTACCTCTCTCCTTGAGAGAAATCAGATCAATCGTCCGGAAATATTTCAGAGGAGAGATCAGCAAGATTGAGAACCATAGCATGAAAAAGGTCATGCCCTCATGGAAAGCACTTCAAAGTCCAAATCACTGTTGATTGAATTTGGAGCTTCTGAACCATGTGATGAGTGAAAAAGACTCCTTTTCATCCTTAGAGACCGGAAAATCCATCCCCATCCACATGGGAGATAACTCCACCATCATTTCAGAAGGACAAGGTACTGTAGATCTTGAAAATGGTTTTTTATCTAATGTTTTGTATGTACAGTCTCTGGAATCAAATATTCTTAGTGTCTATTAGATGACACATACATGAGTGCCTAAGAGAGTCTCTTTCAGCCCAAATGATGTTGAGATAACATAAATTTCATACGGGAATATCATTGCTAAAGGCCTTGCAAACCATCATGCACTAGCCTATGAGTTCTCTCACTTTGTTGCAGATGCAAAGACCATCGCTCTGCTAAGTCATGGAAATGAGGTTACTAGGATGTGGAATGAGAGGTTTGGCCATCTTAATTTCAAATATTTGCAGCAATTACAGAAAAACTCCATGGTTGAAGGCCTCCCTATCATCAAGGAAACCACGGGAATTTGCAAAGGCTATGTGATTGGAAAACACCCTGAGCACAAGTTGGATCGAGGGAACGAAAACCAAGCTACATGCATATTGGGGCTGATACATTCTGATATCAGCGGTCTTATGCCTATCACATCCATGAATGGATCAAGGAATATCCTTACTTTTATTGATGATTTTTCAAGGTATACATGGGTTTTCTTTCTCAAAAAGAAATCAGAAGTATGTGAAAAATTTTCTGAATTGAAGGCCTTGATCGAAAATGCCTCTGGGCTTAAGATCAAGATCTTGAGATATGATAATGGAGGGGAGTATGTCAGGAACTAGTTTCTTTACATATGCTCCCAAAGTGGTATTCAGGTCAAACATTCAATTCCCTACACTCCACAGTAGAACGGAGTAGTGGAAAGGAAGAATCAGTCTCTCAAGGAGATGACCACATGTATGTTGGAATCCAAGAAGCTTGCTGCAAATTTTGTGGGATGATACCATGCATGCTGCAACATACATTAAAAATAGGGTTCCACACTCATATTTGAAATGGAATATCCCTTTCAAATCATACTTCGGACACAAGCCGGATGTGTCAAACCTACGGGTGTTTGGGTCCACTGCATGGGCCCAGATTCTGCTTGATAAAAGAAGGGCTTTGCAACCGCAAAGCATAGAATTTCTGTTTATTGGGTATCTTGATGAATATAAAGGGTTCAATATGCTATATATCAAGACCAAATATATCATCATTGAGAGAAATGTCAAGTTCGAGGAGCCTCTTCAGTAGGTAGAACTAGTGAAGGAGAAAATTGCTGAATTTCCTTTCTATTCTACTAAATATTTGGATGATGAAATTGGGGGTGATGACACTGATTTGCATCCTATAGTTTCTGATATCAATGTGTAGCAATTATAAAATTCTGAATCATAACCTCAAGTGCAAAATCATCTTCCTACATGGGCCCGACAGTCACTCTGCTCCGCAGGAGACAACATTGGAAATCCGGAGGATCCAAGGAGAACCCGATCTGATTTCCAAAGAGAAGGTATTGCACTCTCTTGTCTTGATAATTTGATGTCTGAAACTTGAAATTTGATGATTATTTCAGATCCAAAATACTAATATCATGCTTATAAGGATTTAAGATGGAAAGTTTCCATGGATGAAGAGATGAATTCTCTTCAAAAAAACACTACTTGGGAGCTAGTTTCTCTTCCTCCGGGAAGGAAATTGGTTCAATGCAAGTGGGTGTACTGGACCAAGGTTTCTGCTGATGGAAGCACCTACAAATATAATTCAAGGATGGTAGCAAAATATTTCTCTCGGGTCCAAGGAGTGGACTACCATGAGACCTTTGCACTGGTTGCAAAAATGGACTCCATCTGCCTTGTTTTGGCAATTTCACCATCCAAGCACTAGGAAGTGCATCACATGGATGTTAATTCATCCTTTCTGCATGGAGATATTCATGAGGAGATATACACAAAGCATCCTAAGGGATACATCACTGATCCATCTTTGGTTTACAAGCTAAAGAAGTCACTATATGGGTTAAAACAAGCCCCAAGAGAGTGGTATTCCAAGATGGATGCCTTCCTTCTCTCACAAAACTTTCAGAGATGTATATCAGATCCAAATGTATATTTATAGCAATATTATGGTCATATAACTATCATTTTTTTATATGTTTATGACTTACTAATCATAGGTATCACAGTTGCCTCCATTTCAGCCATCAAAACTACTCTCCACAATGCCTTTGAAATGAGTGATTTGGTGCTTCTAAAATAATTTTTGGGGCTCGAAATTGAGCAAAATTCAGATGGGATTATGGTCACTCAGTCCAAAATACATTTCAGACCTATTATTCAAGTTTATCATGGCTTATTGTAGGCCTACACCATTCCCTTTCCTTTCAGGGATCAACCTTGAAGAAGGAAAAAGCACACCTCCCATGGACTGCACTATCTATCGACAGCTGATTGTTAGCTTGTTGTAATTGAGACATTCTTGACCTGATATTTGTTATGCCATGAATGATGTATCAATATACATTCAGCAGCCTCATGATATTCATTGGAAGGAAGCCAAGAGGATCCTCCAGTATATTCAAGGAACCAGGACCTACGACATTCACTATGCTGCAAACTCCGAGCTAGAGATGGTTGGATACACAGATTCTGATTGGGCGGGTGATTCTATTGATTGAAAGTATACTTACGGATATGTATTCATTATTGGTGGTAGCCCCATTTGATGGTCAATCAAAAAAGTAGGCTGCCATAGCACTATCTTCAGCAGAGGCCGAGTATCGAGGAGCGGTGAATGCTTGCATCCAAGCAGTTTGGTTGCAAGGCATTCTTTCATAGTTTGATCTTGGTAGTAATTTATCCACTGTCCTATTTTGTGACAATCAAAGTGCTATTAAGATATCCATGGATCCAGTTACCAGGAAAAGGACCAAGCATGTATAGATCCACATGCACTATATTAGGGAGCTAGTGCATGACAAGACCATCATTCTGCAATACTGCCCGACTGATGAGCAGATTGCAGACATCTTCACCAAGAGATTTTTAGAAAATAAGTTCACTTACCTCCGTTCACTATTGGGGGTGATTTCATTAGGGTGATTCAGACTACTTTCAGTGTTCATCTTGAGGGGGGGGGGGTTTCCCGCTGAGTTTTCCCTCTTTTCCTCACTTAGTTTGTTTTGTGCATTGTTTCAGTTTCAGCATTGTATAGGGTGACCTATGGCCTTAGTTACCATGGCCCTATCAATTTTATACATTTATGTTTTCTAACTCTTCCTGAGTATAGCTTAAGGGGGGGTGTTGGAGACATTTACCACCATACACACTCTTTTTGGTCAAATTAGCCTAGTTAAACCACTATCGTAAGTATTATTGACATTAATTGACATCAATGAAGCATTAAATGTCATCATCTAGTCTCACCCATGCCTACCTTCAATCAAGGAAGCTAACTTAGTCTTCTCTTACATTCGAGGACGCTAACTGGAGCACTCCGGGGGTGATCCAAGTGATATTAATGCACCTAATTGCTAATTGGTGGTTACAATCATTTAAACAAGTTAGTTAAGGGGCCTCCTCTCATTAAATATATTATTTAATGATTATTTAATGAACTGGAGTCAACAGAGGCGCCTCCACCAACTTCTGATGTGCAGTTCAACTTCAGTTAACCTCATCGGGGTTCATTGGAGTCAGCGTAGCGCTACCTCTTGATGATTGGTGAGCTGTGACATGTGTCTGATCTCTTTCAGTTGAGACTCATTCATTTATTGCACTCTGACTTCAGTTAGGGTTAGTTGAGTCAATTATGGTTTTGATCAGTGGTTAACTGAGTGTGAACCATGGCTTATAGTCAGTTAAGCTAGACTCACTCATTCAATTCGAATGAACTCCTAAGGAATTCAAATTGCCTCTTCATTCATGATTGTAGAATTACATTGTAATTGTAATCATTCATTCTTTATGTGAATACAGAGCGACTACTATTCCTATAGACCGATTACACCATTTCATGAGTTATTTGTTGATTAATCTTTGATGAGATTGATTCTTTGTTCCTAGATCAATATACAATATTAATAATACTAACAGACAAACATACAAAGCTAACAACATTCTAGAAGCTAAAATGAGAATCTAACTAGAGTCTATAGAGTCTATAAATTATAACCCGCATACATACTGGGTTCCCTTGTTTATAGACTTATTACAGACTCATTAAAAACTTGTTACGGACTCGTTACCTGTCAGTTTCTCAGTCGACTTCATATATATAGCCAAGACATTGTCTTTCCTATTCTAGTAACACCTAATGGGAGGAACTAATGGACGGACTTACAAATATATCTTCATACATGAGGTTTTCACCGACTTTATCCAAACTCATACCCACGATCTTTAAGTCCTATCACTGTATAACCATTACAACTTACTTCCATTTTCTAGTCATTATGCTACTTGCACACCTTTCGATACTGTTATTTTCTCACACCTTCACTTGTTGTACTCCTTTCTTCTGTCGTGGCTTCCTCTTCTGGCACAACTTCCTCTTATGTTGTGCCTCTTCCTTCTTCTTCCTTCCTTGCACTTCTCCTGTTGCAATTTCCCTTCTGTTCTTTTTCTTTTGTCGCTACTTCTATCGCAAATCCTTCTTCTTCTTCATTAGCTCTTATCCATACTTAGGAAGAATTCTAAGTGAATTCTTCCTTTCTATCCCTAGGCCCAACAAATAGTTTTGAAAGGGAAATTTGGTTTCATTTATTTAAATGTGACTCTTCTCAATTTGTATGCTTTTTATAAGAACAAATAATGTTTTTGGAATTCCCTCTCAGATTCTGGGTTAGTAAATATTGAAAACCTTATTATATCTGGAGATCTAAATTTGTAATGTCCCAAATATTGTATTGGGTCACAATGGCCAAATCACATTTTCCATATTCATGAAAGTTTTCAAATGGATGCTAAAAGTCAAATAATTGCCATGGAGGAAAATCACTAGTTTCCTAGGTTGGGGGTTGAAGCTTTGAGATTTGGAATAAGGGGGATAATAAATGATGTTTAGAAATTAGAAGAGGATAAATATTTAATAATGTAGCTTATTTAATAAATACAAGAGAAAATTGAAATGGATATGGAAAATGGAGACACATGGAGACTATGGAGCCCACTCAAGCTAGAATTCCTATGTTAAATGGCATCCTCCTCTTGTAATTTCGAATATATGGTAAGCCCAATGTTTTGGGATGGATTATTAGGTTAATATACTTGTCCATATACTTCATAGGTCAAATTTTGGATGAATTGTAACTTACATGGGAGAGGAGGAGCCAAATGGGAGTTTCATGGACACTTGGCTAGATTCCTCTTACATTTATGACATCTATGACACCAATGATGGAGATTTTATGAAAGTTATGACAAACGTAAGACATGAAAGATGAAATACTTAAATACGGACATGTCAGGCCTGAATATATCATCTTATATGTCAAATTTGGGAGTTGGAGAAGGACAAGAGGTTCCTCCTCAATTCTGGGAGAAGAGGGAAGGTGAAGAGAGAGGCCACATGGCATAGCATGAGCAGCCACACCAATTCAAATTGGATTTGGTTTATGGATGGATTTGGAAATTTATAATAACAATAATATTTATAAAATACAGGGATTAGGAATGAGAAGAATCTTTTTTATCATTTGATGAATTTAGGTTTGTGAAGAGAGAGCGAGTGGATGACTAGTTCCTTGCATGAACCAATTTCGAGGGTGAAAGATTCCCATCCTAATTGGTGATTTGGAGAGGCCACTCAGGTATTTCAAGGAGCTTAAATGGATTCATAATTTTTATGTGCAAGCTACAGGAATCTCAGGGACATCTCAATATCAGCTTGTTCTTCCATTCATCTCAAGTTTTCTCACCATATTTCAGCTCTATGGAGTGAGGCGCACTTGGTGAGATATTCATATATTTGAGGGAGATTATCTTTCTCCAGTATTTTGTATTCTGATTTAAATTATTTGTATTTAAATTTCATAAATATCTCAGTTTTAAATGCCAATATATCTCATGTATTATTTTCCAATATTGAAGAAACAGTGCCATTTCCCCAATACATTGTTCTAAACTCTTGCAATATTGATGGAATCGAATAAATGTGTGAACCATTGATGATTTATGAATGAATGAAATTTTTTTAATGTATGCTGTGGGTTTCATCTTCAATAACTTATAATTTGTGGCCATTGGGTCGAAATTCATATCATTTGGACCAAACTACATCTCGTTTCCCCAACGGTCCAAAACTAGTTTTTTTTATATCTGATTAAAGGAAGTGATAAAAGCCATGGGAGTTTGTTTGGTTCTGCATATTAGTATCTGATAATTTATTCTACACATACCCTGCATAAATTTTATAATTTGAGTGAGCTTATGTACATTTGGGAAGCCATTCTGGCAATTACCCGGGAGGGATTTGAGCCCCAAAATTGCTAGTTAAAGCATCTATCTTATTCATAATTTGATATATATTTTCAGAGGTAATTCAAAGGCCATAATACACCCATGAAAATTATAATTAATTTATTATATCACATATACACTTTCTAGTACATTTCGATAGAATTTGGAGCTATTTGGATTCATCTACCATTGGGGGTTGAAACCTCAAAATGACTAGTAAATTCATGGCATTCCCTTGGATACCTAATAGAACCAAAAACCACATATGATTCTTAAAATATACTTTAATTAATGTATTATAACATATACAAGTATCATACCCACCATTAGTGAAGTTTGTATAGTGTTGTGAAGAGATTTGTTCCAAGAACTAGGGGGGATTTCACCTCCCAAGTTGACTAGTCTTGTCCCAAAATTTATTCCCTTGAAAATTGCAAACCATGGTTGGGTATATAAGTTTATTATATGTATGATATATGTGATAATATTTCCCATCACCCCTTAGGACCTTCATCACCAAGTTTGAAAGCAATTGGAGGAATTTTGGAATCAATTGAATCCATATAACTAGAGTTGTAAGAAGATGAATTTGAATACATTGTGAAAGAATTGAAGAATTGGTTATTTTCATAAAATTTCCAAAAGCGGTACATTATAGTGGTATCAGATCATGTTCTTGGAACCTATTGAAGTTATGGATGGTATAGATGAATTGAATAAAGTCATTAAGTCATGTGGTGATGATATGACCGGGCAGGTTAAGCAAGCATTCGAATTGATGGCTAGCCAATTTATGGGTAGTAGAAGTTTACATCATGCAGAGACACATAATACCAGTTATTTTTAAGGAGTTAATGATTGGTTGAAGGAAGTTATGAAAAATAATTCAAATAAGAACTCATTAAGGAATAATCATCAATGCACAAGTAGGGAGGAGACCAAGGAGCTACAAATTTCTGTGGGTGGTGAAGAAGAAAAGGAATTACATCAAGAGGATAGAAATTCACTCCTAAATTAATTTGAAAAAGATGAGGAAACATCACATGAGAAGGAAGAATATTACCTTAAAACTATTGACTATCATTCTGAAACAAATTCTACTATGGACATGGACCAAAGGGCATCTACGGATGGATGTTTCAACTATGAAGGAGTACCTAATGATGGGTGCCCACACCTCTATGTTTGTGACATAGAGATCACTTTTGAAAGTGTTTATTCAAGCCAAAATTCCATTAAACATGAAATTAAGACCTTGTAGCATTTGAAGAAGAAACAAGATCAACTTCCCCATCACCACTTGAGCTTCATGAAGTTGGTCCAATCAACAAGGAAGAAGATGAGGAGGTTCATTTGCAAGAGACTCATTTTCTTGAAGGGTCCTTAAATATGAATGAAAAGAAAATCCAAGAGGCACCTATAATTCTCCATGACATTCAAGCATTGGTATGGAATTCTTGTTGGAGAGCTACTTCCTTGGAGGAGCCATCCTTCCTTGAAGACATGGAGAAGATTCAAAGAGCAATGTGCAACATCAAAGGTAATTTCATGTCTTTGTTTTTTGATAGAAAAAATGTCATTGAGCTTAGTGAATGGTTACATGAATCATACTTGAATAATAATGAAGTTATTCATAAGCTCACAATTCAAAATGAACAAGTTCTTGAAAAGATGCAAGACACTTGTTTTTCCTCCTATGTTTCAGATTGTCAAATGGTAGATTGTTTGGAGGATTCTCATGACATGGTGAATCATGAGAAATTTGGAAATGTGAATGTATTCAATGTGTTTGAATATGAACTTGAAGAGATCCAAACACTTGATGTGGTTGAATAGGAACTTGAATTGTCTCTTGATGAAGGTTATGCAATTTTTAAAGAAGAGCGTGATTCCTCTACATTGGAACCAATCTATGACAAAGGTTTCACCCTTTTTAAGGAGTTGTATGAAGCCCATATGGATATTTACCATGATGAAAATTCTTCTCTTTTTGATTGTTTGGGTGAGTTAGTTCATTCTTCTACGTCCTACAATTCCATGTTTTGAAGCATTAGTCTCAATGAAGTATGAGTGAAAAGGGTTCTTTTTTATGGTGCCACATGAGGAGTATGAAAGTCCTATATTTACTTTTTATGATGACATGGTTGGAGAAAAATATTATTCAAATTTGCAGCAGCATCCTTTGTTACTTTGTGATGATGCACATCTACATGGA
Source organism: Pseudotsuga menziesii (assembly GCA_001517045.1). Classification (NCBI taxonomy): domain Eukaryota; kingdom Viridiplantae; phylum Streptophyta; class Pinopsida; order Pinales; family Pinaceae; genus Pseudotsuga; species Pseudotsuga menziesii. Next base: position 424,740 of record LPNX010091907.1, on the reverse strand, counting down.
TGCACCTATCATATGCATTTGAGTCACTCAAAGACTCATGGTTTTTCTTGCTCAACACTTGGTTCATTTGATGTTGGAGGAACTTTTTCCGACACTTGGGTGAAGAGGGATATGATTGAGGTACATTGTTATTGGCAGAAACATCCTATTTTATTTCATGATGATATACATATTCATGGGTGTATTGATGAGACTTATTTGAGCCACTTAAAGTCTTCATGTTTTACTTTCTCCTTATTTGGTTTAGATTTTGGTGGAGGTTCTTCATTCACTTCTTGGATGAAAGAACACATGGATGATTATTATTTTTATGCATATTACATTCTTTGGGAGTAGTATTATAGGCCATGGGATCCTCACCTATCTCATTGGATAAGATTTGACTTGTCACTTGAAGCATATATGCACTTGGAAAATAGTAGTCTACTCACTTGGAGGTATAAGCACTTTCATGATTTTTTTATGGGGGACCTCCTTGATGTATATTTTTATTATGTTGTTATGTAATTTGATTATATATATTATGTCCTCATGAGGTTTGGAAGAATGCATACAAGAAAATGGGATCCGGTAATTATATTTCCTAATAGTATGAGTTGGAGAGAACTCTTAATTGTTGGAGTTCAATGGAAGCAATGGGACCTCGGGATAGTTTTTAGTCCCATTGATTCCAAATTATTTGGGAAACAAGAATTATGGGAGATGGATTCCCCACTTAATAAGGTGATGTTAATCAGACTAGTGGAGCATAAATCATGGTGGTTCCTCTCTAAAATATTCATGGAATCTCAAATAATCAAAGTGTAATGTCCCAAATTTTACATTGGGTCACAATGGCCAAATCACATTTTCCATATTCATGAAAGTTGTCAAAGGGATTCTAAAAGTCAAATAATTGCCAAGGTGGAAAATCACTAGTTTCCTAGCTTGGGGGTGGAAGCTTTGAGATTTGGAATAAGGGGGATAATAAATGATGTTTAAACATTAGAAGAGGATAAATATTTAATAATTTATATTATTAAATAAATAAAAGATAAAAATGAAATGGCTATGGAGAATGGATACACATGGAGACTATGGGGCCCACTCAAGCTAGAACTCCTATGTTAAATGGCATCCTCCTCTTGTAATTTCGAATATATGGGAAGCCTAATGTTTTGGGATGGATTATGAGGTTAATATAATTATACATATACTTCATAGGTCAAATTTGGGATGAATTGTAACTTACATGGGAGAGGAAGAGCCAAATGGGAGTTCATGGACACTTGGCTAGATTCCCCTTACATTTATGACATCTATGACAGTAATGATTGAGATTTTATGTCAGTTATGAAACAAGTCAGATCTGAAGGCTGAAATACTAACATACTCACATCTCAGGATTGAATAGAGCATCTTAGAGGTCTAATTTGGGAGTTGGAGAAGGCCAAGAGGTTCCTACTCAAATTTGGGAGAAGATGGAAGGTGAAGAGAGAGGCCACATGGCATAGCATGAGCAGACACACCAATTTGACTTGGATTTGGTTTATGGATGGATTTGGACCATTAGAATATCATAATGTTTATAAAATATATGGATCATCCATGAGAAGAATCTTTTTATCATTTGTGAATTGTGAGAACTAGTGGATGACTAGTTTTCTTGCTTAAGCCAATTTCGAGGGTGAAAGATTCCCATCCTAGTTGGTGTTTGGAAAGGACACCTAGGTATTTCATGGATATTTAGTGGAGTATTATTCGTAGGTGCAAGCTACAGGAATTTCATGGACATCTCAATATCAGCTTGTTCTTCCATTCATCTCAATTTTTCTCACCATATTTCAGCTCTATGGAGTGAGACGCACTTGGTGAGCTATTCATATATTTGAGGGAGATTATATTGCTACAGTATTTTGTATTCTGATGTAAATTATATTTTCTTTAAGTTCAGAAATATCTCAGTTCTAAAATCCAATATATCTCATGTATTATTTTCCAATATTGAAGAAACAGTGCCATTTCCCGAATACCTTGTTGTAAACTCTTGCAATCTTGATGGAATCGAATATATGTGTGCACCATTGATTATTTATGAATGAATGAAATGTAATTAAAGTATATTATTGGTTTCATGGTCTGTAACTGAGAATTTTTTTCCATTGGGTCAAATTTCATAGCGTTTGGGGAAAACTACATCTCATTTCCCCAAGGGTTCAAAACTAGTTTTTTATATCTGATTGAAGGAAGTGATAACAGCCATGGGAATTCGATTTGTTCTGAATATGAGTCTCTGATAATGTATTATACACATCCCCTGATTCAATTTGATAATTTTAATGATTTTATGTACATTTGGGAAGCGCTTCCGGCAATTACCCGGGAGGGATTTGAGCCCTAAAATTGCTAGTAAATTCATCTATCTTTTTTTTTTACACAAACGGTTATGGGGCTATTTGGATTAACGACTGGAAAACCAGCTGCCAGAGACTTTTACATTCAGATAACTAATATAACATATACTTGGAATCCAGATAAACAGACTGCAATCTGACCATTGCGTCTTTTACAAAAGATCTGGAGAAACAGTTACTTAAAGAGACATGAACAGAAGCTTGAAACAGAAAGAGGAGACTAAACTTGTAAACAAAGCTTGAAAACAGAGGAGATCTTGTAGACTGGGAAGTCAGAGCTCTGGTTTCGGCGCCTTTCCATTCTCTTTGGTCAATTCTGCAACCTTCTTTTCCAGTTCTTTCAGCCGGAAACGAATTCCTCCAGTGGCCTCAGCCAAATCCTTTAGGTTTTTCAGCTTACCTTCATAGAATTCTTCCCTCAATTATTTTAGTTCCATGTTCATGCTGTCCCATCTGCTTGTTCCAAGAGCCTGCATCTTGATTTGCTTACTTTCCACTTTGCTAAATGCTATTTTTAGCTCGTTGAGATCAGCCTAGAGTTGGGTAAGGCGCGATTCAAGGGATGACGAATTGGATGCCATATCTCTGCTTCTTACCACGTTCTTAGCTCACGATCTGCAATTAGCTTAGCGCTTCCTTCAGAATGATGTAGATGAGAGGGTCGTGAAGCCTGAAATAGGCTCGAGAACAGGCTTAAATAGAAAAGAGAGAAGAAACCCAACGAATCCTAGAGATCTCCTCTACTGAAAAGGCGATTTACCTTGCTGGAGGAAGATATTTTTTGAGGGCGATTATTGGAGGCCGATTCAAATGGATACAGTCCAGTACGAAGAGGATCGAGGCCATGAGGCCCACGCTGCTGCATATTTGATTTCCTTCTGAGATTGTACAAATCGAAATCCTCATAATATTCGCCAGCGCTGAGCTTGAGGAGCACGTGATTCTCAATGAATTTTCCTGAACATGGCTAGAAAGGACAGAATATCTGACTAAGGGATGGTCACGTGAGTGATGGTTCCATTTAGGCTCAGATCTCCTTTGTCCAGCTGGACTCCCAAATTTGCTTCATGATCAGCTAGTTTGTTGAGATGTCGAAGGACGTGGAAGAATTTCACCTCTTCAAAATCTTTTATCTTGAGTGAGACTTTCCTGTAGATATGAGTCAGTTCCATATTATTTGGGGCCTTATTCAGAATGAGTGCCTGGATAGTGATTCGAGAGTCACTTATAATAGTTAGCTTCTTAATGGAGAGCGCTGCAGCCTGAGTGAGACCCTACCAGATGGCAAGGATTTCAGCAACATTGTTTGTTTTTTTGCCTAGTCCCCAGGAGAAATTGAGAATAATCCTCCCGGTGACATCTATTATGACTCCTCCACTTCCTGCCAGCCCTGGATTTCCCTTCGAAGCCCCGTCAGCCTGCAGAATGTGCTCATTAAGAGCGGATCTCCATTTAATAAACTCCTGCTCCTCTAATCTAATTTCCCAAGGATCATGATGCTTCGCCGGGAGCTTGGTTCTGGTGAGAATGGAGGGGTCAATCTGATGGAACCAGCTGTGCTCTTTATGGTCTGGAGTGGACTCATTGGTAAGATTTGGATTTGAATAGACCAGTTCCCCTATCAAGGCTTTCACTTTAGAGGCAACTTGGGCCGGAGAACCTGCTTTGTCCCAAAAAACTCTGTTATTTCTTTCCAACCAAACTTTCCAGCAGAAGAATTTGGGGATCCACATCCAGCACAATTTGATCAGCTTCAATCTGGAGAGAGGGAAGGGGGATAAGTCAGACCAAAAGGCGAACAGGGAGAAAATGGATGAGGGGAGCGTCAGGTTCAGTTGATCAAGGAGAATATTCCAGAGATCAAGAGCAAAATAGCACTACAGAAACAGGTGAAGCGAACTTTCTTCATGGATGGCACAGAGAGGGCATCTAGAGGGCCCCTCCCAGCCTCTTTTTAGGAGATTATCCTAGGTTAAAATGTTGTTATGCAGGAGAGACCAACAAAACAGATCAATCTTCGGGAGGGAGGGGTGAAGCCATAGGTTTCTCCACACCGTGGGATCCGGAGTAGCCCACGAAATGACTTTAAGGACAACATAACCAGCAGCGGCTGAGTACCTACCGGAAGAAGAACCCCAACCTCTTTTGTCTTTCAGCTTAGTGGAAGTTGGGGAGAGGCCATGAAGAGCAGCTAGGAAAGAGCGGGCTTCCGGAACAAGAGGAGGCGGGACAGGCCCTAGATCCCACTCGAGCCAACTGTCATCCGGTCCCCATCTAGAAATATCCCAAAGGGAGAACTTACTGATTGAGTGAAGCCAGATTTTGATGTTCTCCAAACCATCCGAGCCACTGAGAGGAGGCTGACCTAGAATAGAATCTTCCCAAAAATTTATTTTGGCACCATTTCCTGGAATCCAAGTGAGGTTGGAAGTGAACAAGATTAGGGATTTAAGACAAAGGGAGAGGATTGGGGAGCCTTTCGTCGTCCTTGGGGGGTGGTCCAGGCACCTTTCTTTGTGGCCTCTGAAGTACTTTGTTCTCAGCGCTTTGGAGCTCCAAGTGGTTTTCCCCCTGACCATTTTCCAAAGGATCTTGCCTCCCATGGCTAAATTCTGAGTGGCCACATCTCTTATTTGCAGCCCTCCTTCCCATTTTGGAGCTTTAACTTTGTTCCAGCTTACTAAATGCATTTTCCTTCCTTCATTCCTTCCCCCTTCCTAGAGGAACTTTTTCAACAGCTTGTCTATTTCTATCACTATTCCTTTAGGGGCTAAAATGAGCGAGGCTTGATAGACAGGTAGGGAGGCTAGAACAGAGTTTATGAGAATTAATTTACCATCTTTGTTCAGCCATGAGGCCCCCCAAGACATGATCTTTCTCTTGAGTTTTTCCAACAAGGGCATCAAAAGGCTCTTTCTAGGGGTTGTTTTCATGAGAGGAATTCTGAGATAATTTATGGAATCCCACCGGGGTCCCATCCATGTTCAGCGTTCTGGAGATCTTAGTCATCTCGATCGGAGGACAGTTCCAGCAGTATATTTTGCTTTTCCTCAAGCTGATTTCACCTCCAGAGGCCTCTGTGAAGGCATCTAACTCATTCTTGAAAGATCTGGCCGTAGAAAGATTTGCCCGGCCCATGAGGAGGGTATCATCAGTGAATTGGGCATGATTCAGTCTCTTTACTCTGGGAGAGATAGACAGCCCCAAAAGAGACTGCGGCTGGGTTCTCTTGACAAGCTGGTAGCTGAGGACCGAGGCTTGGATCACATAAAGCATAGGGGAAAGAGGGCAGCCCTGCCTTATTCCCCTGGTTGCTTGAAAGAAGTTGGCCGGTCTCCCGTTCACCAATGGGGCGATCCAGGGCTCCGAAATGTAGGCTTTGATCCAGTTTACCAACTGAGGATGAAAGCCCATTTTTCCCATAACAGCAAACAGAAAGCTTAAACGAACCCGGTCAAAAGCATTAGCAAGATCGAGTTTTAATATCATACCTTTTTCTTTTCGTTGACAGCTGGAATGAATTGCCTATTGAACCAAGATGATGTTGTCCTGAATTTGTCTGCCCTGGATGAAGCCCCCTTGGTTCTCCGGGATGATCCTTGGAAGGATTTTTTTTAGTCTGTTTGCTATGACTTTGCTAATAATTTTATAACCTGTGTTGCAGAGCGAAATGGGCCGGAATCTGGAAAAGTTTAGGGATCCTTTTTCTTTAGGAATTAGTGCCAATAAGGAGGAATTTGTGCTCCCACCGATTTTACTGCAATTCTGGGATTTACTCACCATTTTGACAAGATCTTTCTGAATGATGTCCCAACAGGCTGTGAAGAATCTTTCCGTGAATCCATCTGGTCCGGGAGCTTTGTCCGGGTTCATTCCTTGAAGAGCTTCTCTTATTTCTTCAGTCGAGATTGCTGCCGTTAACCTGCGATTTTCTTCCTCGTTGATTAGCATGGGGATCTCAGAGAGAGGGTACCGATCTAGAAGAGGGGGCATGTCAATATTTTCTGTGAACAGCTCTTTAAAAAAGAAGTGGGCTGCATTCTTAATCCCCTCAAAATTGCTGATCACTTGATCCTGGAAATGAATTTCACTGATGTTATTTTGATTTTTTCGTGCTTCTGCCTATTTATGAAAGAAGGAGGTATTTTTATCACCCTCTTGCAGCCAAAGACAGCGCGCTTTGTTTCTCCAGTACTGCTCCTCTCTTCTCAGCGCTGAATGGAGAGCCTTTTGGAGGTCGATTTCCTCGTTTAGTAACTCCGGAGTGATCATGGACTCCTCCATGAGAATCTGGTGCCTTTCAAGAGCACGTTGGGCTTGTAATCTTTCCGAGATAGGAGAGGACTGGGACTTTGCCCAGGATTTCAGAGCCACTTTAAGTCTTCTCAATTTCTTCTCCCAAATGTAGAACGGCGAGCCAGAAACTGCCTTTCTCCACATTTCTGATACTAAATCTGAGAAACCATCCATGGAGACCCAGAGTGGGCTGAAACGGAATGGAATGGGCCCCAACTTTTCTCCAGTGGTTAGTGCCAAAGAGATGGGCTTGTGGTCAGAGGTGCAAGCCTGCAGGATTTCTAATTTGGCAAAGAGACCAAGCGTTAGGAAGGATGAATGGACCAAGAACCGATCCAGGCGGGCAGCAATATGACCCGGACCAATGCTTTTATTAGTCCACGTGAATTTACCTCTGCTGGGTTTGATATCTTCCAGATCCCAGCCTGAAATGATGTCTTCGACCCACTCCCGCGCCGGATCTCTTACAGGGGAGCCTCCTTTCTTTTCCGAGAGTGCCAGGGTTACATTCATGTCACCTGCGAGCACCAAATTGTCGTGATGATTTGCTGAAAGGAACAATTGCAGCGAGTCCCAACATTCTCTCTTTTCTGTCAGGAGGACTGGGGCGTAGATGTTGAACAGACTGATCTGCTGCCCCGAGTCTTGATGCTGCAATTTTGTAAAAATCCAATGGGTGGTGCCATAATCCTCGAGCAAGTCAAACATAGAGGAGTTCCAGAAGGTAGCTATCCCTCCTGAGGCTCCCCTAGAGCTGATTGCTCTTCCTTCTCCTTTTTTCCAAAACTTTTCGCTGGCCCGGATGGTCTCAGGCACCTCCATTTTCGTCTCCTGGATCAGAAGTATCTCTGGGGAGTTCATTTGGACCAGATCTTTGATTGCTTCTTCTTTGGTCTTGCTTCCCATCCCTCGGCAATTCCAGGAGATGAACAGCATTTGAGTTTGAAGATCTGGTTTCTATCATGTCCGGAATGGTTTGCTGGACACCTG
>LPNX010091907.1:318292-405791 GCA_001517045.1 Pseudotsuga menziesii | reverse complement strand
CTAAATGCCAAGCCGACCACCCCAAATTTGGAGGTATGGAGTGAAAAACTTAGAAATTATCAGTCGTTTATTCAACAACCAATAATAACCAAGGGAAAAACACCCTGGGCTGATCGGATTGACAAATAAAGTCTAAGAGACTAAGTCTTTTACAGACACTATCATGCTAGAACATTTATTACAATTCCCCCGTGGGGTATGAACATGTGATATAGTACAACAAGCACTTCCCAGAAGTACTTCCATAGGTCGTCTGAAGTCCAAACAAATTAACCCTGTTCGGTTTACCAGGCTCATTTGATAAAAAACCACTAAGTACAACTTAGGTGGTAACACTTCCCCATCACCACTTGAGCTTCATGAAGTTGGTCCAGGAAAGAAGGAAGAAGATGAGGAGGTTAATTTGCAAGAGCCTCATTTTCTTGAAGGGTCCTTAAATATGAATGAAAAGAAGATCCAAGAGGCATTTAGCATACTCCATGACAATCAAGAATTGGTATCAAATTCTTGTTGGAGAGATACTTCCTTGGAGGATCCATCCTTCCTTGAAGACACGGAGAACATCCAAAGAGCAATGCGAAACATCAAAGGTAATTTCATGTCTTTTCTTTTTGATAGAAAAAATTTAATTGAGCTTATTGAATTGTTACATGAATCCTACTTGAAGAATAATGAAGTTATTGATAAGCTCACAATTCAAAATGAGTAACTTCTTGAAAAGTTGCAAGACACTTGCTTTTCCTCCGATGTTTTAGATTTTCATAAAGTAGATTGCTTGGAGGATTCTCATGACATGATGGATCATGAGAAACATGAAAAGTTGTAGGTTCTTGATGTGCTTTATTATTATAGTGATCAGATCCAATCACTAGTAATGGTGGAAGAGGAACTTGATTTTCCTCTTGAAAATGGTTACACAATTTTTGAAGAAGTGCATAATTCCACCACCTTGGAACCAACCCATGAGGAAATTTTTTCATATTCTAGGGAGGTGAATAATACTACCCCTATGGATACTTCACATTATGAAAAATTTTCACTTACTGATCATTTGGGTGAGTTGGTTCTTTCTCCTACATCCTACACTTCTAAATTTTGCAGCAGTCATCCTAATGAAGTATGGGTGAAAGGTTTCTATTTGATGGTGCCACATGAAGGGCATGGAAATTATATTTCTCCTTTTGATGATGGAATTATTATAGAACCATATTATTTACATTTGCAACAGCATCCTTGTTTACATTATGATTATACACATCTACATGGGTGCACCTATGATGTTCATTTGAGTCACTTGAAGACTCATGGTTTTTCTTGCTCAACACTTGCTTGATTTGATGTTGGAGGAACTTCATCCAACAGTTGGGTGAAGAGGGATATGATTGAGGAAAATTATTATTGGCAGCAACATCCTCTATTATTTCATGATGATATACATATTCATGGGTGTATTGATGAGACTTCTTTGAGACACTTGAAGTCTTCGTGTTTTATTTGCTCCCTATTTGGTTCTTATTTTGGTGGAGGTTCTTCATTCACTTCTGGATGAAAGAAAAAATGGATGATTATTATTTTGATGCATATTAAATTATTTGGGAGAAGCATTATAGGACATTGGATCCTCACCTATGTCATTCGAGGATATTTGATTGGTCACTTGAAGCATGCATGGACTTGGCAAATGGTAGTCTACTCACTAGGAGGTATAAGCACTTTCATGATTTCTTGGTGAGGCACCTCCTTGATGTAGATTATTATTATGTTTTTATATACTTTTATGATATATATTATGCACTCATGATGTTTGGAAGAATGCATACAAGAAAATGGGATCCAAGAATTCTCTTTCCAAATGGTATGGGTTGGAGAACACTCTTAATTGTTGGAGTGCAATGCAAGCAATGGGACCTTGGGATAGTTTTTAGTCCCATTGATTTCAAATTGTTTGGGAAACAAGCAGTATGGGAGATGGATTTCCCATTTAATAAGGCGATATTAATCAGAGTAGTGAAGCAGAAAGAATGGTGGTTCCTCTCTGAAATCTTCATGAAATCTCAAAGACTCAAGGTGGGCAGCTCAGTTGCAACTTAAAAGAATCATACAGAAAGCGGGTTCTTCAACAACCATGTTTGAAATTACTCGAGGAGAAGCAATATCTAGAAGAGAGGATTTGTAATGTCCCAAATTTTACATTGGTTCACAATGGACAAATCCCATTTTCCATATTGATGAAAGTTGTCAAAGGGATGTTAAAAGTCAAATAATTGCCAAGGTGGAAAATCGCCAGTTTCCTAGCTTCGGGGTGGAAGCTTCGAGATTTGGAATAAGGGGGATAATAAACAATGTTTAAACATTAGAAGAGGATAAATATTTAATAATTTATCTTATTAAATAAATACAAGAGAAAAATGAAATGGCTATGGAGAATGGAAACACATGGAGACTATGGAGCCCACTCAAGCTAGAATTCCTATGTTAAATGGCATCCTCCTCTTGTAATTTCGAATCTAAGGGAAGCCTACTGTTTTGGAATGGATTATGAGGTTAATATAATTCTCCATATACTTCATAGGTATAATTTTGGATGAATTGTAACTTAGATGGGAGAGGAAGAGCGAAATGGGAGTTTCATGCAGGACACTTGGCTAGAGTCCCCTTACATTTATGACATTTATGACAACAATGATTGATATTCTATGATAGTTATGACACAAGTCAGATATGAAGGCTGGAATACTGAAATAATGACATATCAGGACTGAATAGAGCCTCTTATAGGTCAAATTTGGGAGTTGGAGAAGGCCAAGAGGCTCCTACACAAATTTGGGAGAATATGGAAGGTGAAGAGAGAGGCCACATGGCATAGCATGAGCAACCACACCAATTCGACTTGTATTTGGTTTATGTATGGATTTGAAACCTTAGAATATCAATAATATTTATAAAATATAGGGATCAACCATGAGAAGAAGCTTTTGATCATTTGTGAATTGTGAGAACTAGTGGATGACTAGTTTTCTTGCTTAAGACAATTTCGAGGGTGAAAGATTCCCATCCTAGTTGATGTTTGGAAAGGCCACTCAGGTCTTTCATGGAGATTTAATGGAGTCTTATTTATAGGTGAAATCTGCAAGAATTTCATGGACATCTCAATATCATCTTGTTCGTCCATTCATCTCAAGTTTTCTCACCATATTTCACCTTTATGGAGTGAGGCACACTTGGTGAGCTATTCATATATTTGAGGGAGCTTATCTTGATACAGTGTTTTGTATTCTGATGTAAATGATATTTTATTTATGCCAAGGTGGTCCTTTTCATTTTGTGGTCTACATGGTCTACAAAAAGAGATAAACAAGACGATGTAGACTCTCTTTCCTATACTTTAGCCAGCGGGAAAGGAAGAAGCTGCATTCGGCTATCTTTTCATTGTTTTTAGGAGTCAGAAAACAACTTAAACAAAAATCCAGTACGATCAACCAATTGTGGTGGCACAGGAGGTGCCCCATGCCGGGACAATGGACAGTGGTCCAAAGGTCATCCGTGTAGTATGGATGGAGCAGGTGGCTCTCAAACATACCAATACATGCGCGAGATAGATTGCGGCAGAGGCTCGCGAGTCGATGTGGTATAGGTACTCAAACTGAGGTGTCTCTCGGACAGAGGTCAGGAGAGAGTGTGTGAGTTGTGGTGGATGAACTTGACTACATGTGATGTGAGTGCAAGTTTGGGGGCACTTATATGCCAAATACATGCAATAGAAATAAATCATTTTCTGGACAATAGTCCAGAGATCCACATAAGGTGCTGTGGATGGAGTAGACAGCTATGTGTTAAAATACAAAATAAGAAGAAAAATGGTTACCCTTGATGGGTGGTGGCTCGAAGACCCGCATGAGTAGCAGTAGGAAAGAGTGATACAAGTATAGGTCCATATACACTTGCATCATGATGCTCTGGCTCGTAAATCGAGGTAGCTTCTGGGAAATGGTCCTGAAATTTATTTGTTAAACATGAGACGATGGTATCATAAAGAGATAGAGGGAAGAATTCTGAAACCAGTGGCATGAACGGTGTCTCAAACGGACTCTGTATGGTCCTATTATGTCGATTGGAATAAATTAGGTCAAATGGGGCCTATATAAGGGTGGGGTCCAATTGGTGAGGTGTCAATGTCACTATTCACTATGGAGTTGGAGAGGTGGGCCCTAAATATTCATTTGCTGATTTTTCCTATTTTGACAGGTGGTTTCGAGTTCTCTGACTTGCAGGTAAGAGCTATCGTTGAATCTCTTCTTTTTGGTGGTTTACATCCTGCATTTAGTCACCTGGAGGTCCTCCATGAGAATTTTGGGGTTTCATGGAACCAAGTCACACCTTTCAAAGGAAAAGGAGCAACCTGGTCACATCTGTGGGGCATTTTTGAGCGACCTGGTCGCTCATTTTCCCCAAACAGGTGCTACTTGGCCTCTGGGGGGTGTTTTTTAATGAGAGCAATGGCTAACATCTAGATATTTTTTTTCTTGTGCAGGATGGCTGAGATCAAGTGGTGGGAGAGAGAATGCAAACACCTCCGAGAGGCATCATTGCGAGATGGGAATGTGCATGATACACTGGCCCATTGCGGTTTGCTAAAGTTCATGAGGATACCCCTCATGAAGAGCTTGAGTTTGCTGCTGCAAATGCTGGTGAGTTTTTGGGATGTTGAGGAGGAGGTCTTCCTCTTCTAGGGCCAGCAGATTGAGATCACACTAGCGGATGTATACTTCTTGACTGGGCTCCCTATGTTGGGAGTTGTTGGTGACTTGGAACTGGTGTTGTCTCGGGGGAAGACATTAGAGGAGCTATGCGATAGGCATTGTTATGCTACTGCGTATGTGCGTGGCTCCTATATCTTGATGTGTGACATTGAGGATCTGTCGACACGGGCGGTGGCGACCTTACTGCTATGGATCTTGGGTTCCATAGAGAGCCACAAGATATCTGGAGGGTAGCTTGAGCTAGTAGAGTGTGTTATGGAAGTCACGTATTATGGATGGTATTAGATGTATCTTCAGGCTGTACGGTTTCAGTTGAACAAGTCGAAGTCACTTGGTGAAGTATTTTGTTTTGGCTCATTTCTGTGTGCTTTCTTTTTTGATAAAGTACCTACACTGCATCCTGTTGCTGCCGCAACTATTCCCCCCCCCCCCCAAATTAATGTTTTAATTCCTGGGCCCCTCCTGATTATTTTTATGTGGCTTGATCGTTGAACTTTTAAGCTCCTTGAGCATGTTTCCTTCCGTGTCTCTGAAGGTGGATGTCAGTAATTTGTGTATGCCTTGTTCATTTTTTGGTTCGGGTCGTGAATGTGTGGTCGAAGAGAAGAAAGCTCGTTGTTCTTCAACGCATCCTCTGTAAAAAGAAGCGAGGTTGGTTACAGCCGATCCTTAGCACTGCTCAAATACCTCGGTTTCCCTTTAAGTAGGCCTCTTTTACTGCTGGATCGGGCGCTGCGAAGTTTCAACCCTTCCGCCATTGCGGCTCCTAGACCTTTCTCTCGTCCGATTTCCTAAACCGTCCGACGCCCGATTCGTTTAGTTTAAAATCGCTTGTCCATAAGCTTCCACTCGCCCGCCGTTGCGGCCAGAAGGAGACAGTTAGCTCCCGATTCAAGTGTCATCCGATGTTCGACCTTGTCTTTCCCCGCCCGAACTGAGTTTTCCACCTCGTCGCCTGTCCCCTGCCATTGTTCCGTCCGCCGTTGCGGATGAGCCACCCCTCCTGGTTCCCGAAGCACTCTTCCCCTCGACGTCCGATTACCCTTTTCACCCATGTTTTCGCTCACCCGGTTTCTATATTTCCTCACCGTTGCGGCTTCTGAAGTCTTGTCTCATCCGATGCAGGAGTTGGTCGACTGCCGCTTATAATTTTTCCCGCCCAAAGCTCTAATCAATACCTTGTCCGAGCGAACCTGGATATTCTCTTGCGGATTTACAATGTTGGGCAGAGAATGTTTACATGTTTAAAAACTCCCCTTTGCAGCGAATAATGCATCGTGATTGTTTGCAGAAGGAATTCGGTGCTACTAAAGCAACCATGGGCTAAGACGTAGCTTGGTCAGACCGGAACCGATACGATCACGAGGAAGGCAAAATGCAGAAAAGGACAAAGCAAGAAAATGAAGGAGGATCAGACAGAGGAAGACTCATCTGTTACTGGTTAGAAGATAAAACGCTCATAGAGAATGATTGGAAAAATGCAGCAGCCAGAACAAGAAGCGGAATCGTTGAAGATACTGAAAAGTCACACGCTGGGGTGGCATCCCAAGGGGCAGCGGGGGGTAGTTTAAATAGAGGGAAGGAGGACTGAAAAAAAGGGGGGCTTTTTCCTTGGAAAACTTTGTATTTGTTTACTTGTAAGATGAACTACTTCGTTTTGCATAGGAACTGCAAATTTTTCCTGTCAGAGAGAGTGAAAAGCGAAATGTATCAATACAAACTCAATGAATAATGTTGAAGAGGAACTATTTCATTTTCAGCTGTGTTTCATTTACTGTAAGAGTATTCGATATTCTGAACCTATGTTCTTGCTAAATGTTCTTCAGTAATTTTTGGATATTTTTCGCTGTGAGTAATAGATGTTGTTATAAAATGATCGGCTATCTGGTTATTTGAATATCTGTAAGTGTTCATGTGCTTTAGAAGAAGTATCATCTACCTGTGATTCTTCTTTATGTATGTGAAAATGTGTTGCTCACCCAAAATGATAACCTTGCTCCCTAGGGATAGTGTAGATAGTTAGGTTTTTTCTTTTGTATCTGGTTTGGTTGCTCGCGAGCGCAAGACGAGACGTAAGAACCTGCGCATCACTTTGTGACCACTCCCTGTAGCTTGATCACCCTGCATTTAGTTAGGCACTTGCATATCATTTATTTAAGTCAAAATACAAAAACTCGGTTGGCCAAGCCACAACCGGTAAAGCCTTAGTTTTGTTCCTTGACCTACGGTAGCCGGACCGCAAACCGGACGGATTCCCTATTTCAAACAGTCAATGGGCTAGTTGGGAACATTGATTGGGGAGAATCCCTTACTGTTTCTGCCTATGAATTTCCAGGCCTCAACACATCCACACTAGGTTATACAAGATAGTGGTCCACGAGAGCTACGGATGTACCGGTGGTGTCAGATGATGATCTGAGAGGGTGGCAGCAGAGTGGGCTGCCTTTTTACTACGGAGCTATTAGAGCAGTGGTGTTAGCTTCTAGTAGTGATTGAGGAGTACCCATATGTGGGTATGAACTATCATGGGGACCCTGAGATGCCCCAACCTCGCAGCTAGGCATGGGGACCAGCTGGTATGTATGTGTGATGTTTTTATGTTCATCTTTATGCATAGTGTAGTTTGAGCTGGTTGATAGTTGTATGATGATATGTGTGGACTGATGGTGTATTTTTTTGTATATGCAGATATTGGACCTCACCCACCACCTAGTCATCAGAGGCGGGTGGTTGGTGTGAATCCTACGGCAATTCCTGCTGGGAACCCTCATAGGCGACGGCGAGAGATGGATGGACTACTGCCGCATCTGGAGTGGCTTGCTGTTGGGGTCTCTGATGATGGTTGGTAGCATATGAGCAATGATTTGATTGCTTCTATCCATAGCTTTCCTATAGAGTGGACTTCCGTGATGAGGAGGATGGCTATGGCCTATGAGCACATTCATCGGGAGGCGAGAGGTGATCTTCCTATAGAGGATGAGTCCTCTGAGGAAGATGATGATACTGAGTCAGATGATGAGTCTGAGTAAGATTAGCAGCCTGGTGGGGCTACCCCTAGTGTGTTGGTGCACTTAGGAGTTTTTGTGTCGCTATGTATATCCTGCTTAGAAAGCATATGTGGCTTCTCATTTTGTATTGGACATGTTTTGGACATGCGATTGATCTATTTATATATATATTTTTGGCGCACGTGGATGCACTTTTATATGTGTGAGTCTTTTTATGGTGATGTGGAATGAAATGCCTAGATGATGTATTATTACATTTGTGTGTGTATTTTTAAATATGATTATGCATGATGTTATGGTTGTATGTTTCCTATGTGTGATTGTGAATGTGCCAGTTTAGAATGTCATTAGCCATTTGATCTGCTACACTATTGAGGTTTCTGGGAACATGTGTGAATGTGATAGATTCAAATTCTCTAACCATCTATTTAGTGCACAGGAATTTTCTAAAGAGGAAGGGATCACGTGCCCAATAGTAGTTGTTCAATTGAGAAACAAGCAGCTGGGAGTCTAAGAAGACATCGAGATGGTGAACGCCTAATGAGAGATTGGCGGCCAAGAGGCCATTGACACTATCGTACTCAGCCTAGATATTGGTCACACTGCCCACACATATTCTGTCGATATGGATCAACTCATGCGATGGGGAGTAGATGACCCATGCAGCCGAGGCAAGGTTTGGAGACCATCTGCATGCTCCATCAGCAAATCCCATATACCGGTTTGAGGTGTGCTCCATTTCGAGCAATGAGAGGAAATGATACATAAGACTCATTTTTTAAAAATGTGTAAAACAAAAAATAAGGAAGACTATAATACAAGTTGTACTGTCATCACTCAAAGGGGTGACGTTAGAGGGAAAGTCGTTTGGAATTTTCGGGGATCATCGGTCATTCCTTTGTGTGACATGATGAACCCTAGGAGATGGCCCGTTGGGACATATAAAGCACACTTGAAAGGATTCAAGTAGATTTCGTACTTGTGACATCATAGGAAGACTTGTTGCAGGTCGTCTATGTGTTGTGTTTGCTTCTATGATAGCACAATGAGGTTGTCGAGACAAACCAACATGATGTGAATGAGGTCACGGAAGCAGTGTGTCATGGCATGCTGGAAGGTGGCTCCAACATTTTTCAGGCCAAAGGGCATGAAGTGATACGCGAATGTGCCCCACGGGGTTTTGAATGCCATCTTATAATAGTCTTCTTTCTAGATTTGGATTTGGTTATAGCCAGAAAATCTGTCCATGAAGGAAAATGCCTCATGTCTAGCGCATGCATCAATAATCTGATCGATGAAGGGTGTTGGGAAGTTGTCTTTGGGACATGCCCCACTGAGATCGTGGAAGTC
Source organism: Pseudotsuga menziesii (assembly GCA_001517045.1). Lineage (NCBI taxonomy): Eukaryota > Viridiplantae > Streptophyta > Pinopsida > Pinales > Pinaceae > Pseudotsuga > Pseudotsuga menziesii. The sequence continues at coordinate 396,673 of LPNX010091907.1, read as the reverse complement.
TGTGCAAATGTGAATGGTTCCCTAATTTTTATTCATGTGAATAGGATTAGAAACCCAAGTGGTGTAGGCTATGGGGTAGATGAAGCCAGCTGTGTGCAGGTTATCTATCTCATCTTTCACTGTGGCAACTTTGGAAGGGTGAATCAGCCATTACTTTTGGAGTACTAGGGCCACATCAGGCCATGTGTCGATGTGGTGTTCCACGATGGATGGATCTAAGCTAGGAATTTTAGTGTAAGACTAGGCAAACATGTTGTGGAATTCTTGGAAGATATTTTTGTAGGCAACAACCTTTTTTGGAGAGCAAGATGCCCCCAACATGATTTCTTCAACAATCTCAGAATTGGTTGAGATGTTGATTTTGACGGTGGGTGAGATGTTGTCCATGTTCCCTTCTTTCGAAGGCATCTGGTGTCGGGATGGGGTTCTTAAACTAGTCGAATTTCCCATGGATGAAATCTTTGGTTTCCATAGAAAACTCATCATACTGCGACATAAGTTCTTCGGGGAGGAAGAACGAGTTATGGTGCATGTCATCCCATGGGTAATCTTGGGTGGTTAAAGCTTTGAGTATCTCCTCATCATTGCGGAAGCAACAAATAGACACGTCTGATGGACCATTGTTGGAGGTGGAGATGAGCAGATTAGTTGAACTAGACATCATGTAAATGGACATGGTGTCTGAAGAAGGAGGTGGGGGGTGAACTTCTTCGATCAGGGTGATCTCAAAATCCAGGGAATGTTGACGGAGGTCAGCTAAATCCATTCAAAATTTGGGAAAGTCTTGGAAATGGTGAGAATAATTCCCATAAAAACCGCAGAGGGTGCAAGCATGGTTTATTCTCAGTGACTTGTTTTTGACTATTGGCACGGTTGGAAGTTCAACCATAGGGAGGTTTTCGGTTGTGTCCATGGCATCCAAATGCACACAGATCAATCGAATTTCAGGGAAGTTCTCAATTGGATGGCCTTGTTGTTCGCAGATGGTGCAAGGCGAGATCTACCAAGGTTCTACGGTTTCTTTGGTGTTCTTGCCCGTGGCCCTTTTCAGGTGGGGCAGTGCAGGTGTAGGCGCGGAGGTTGGTTTTTCCAGACCGGGTGGAAGATGGGACTCAACCACAATGGGATGCGTAGGGGTTAAGACTGCCTGGGGTATCAATGGTTGAGATGGTGGATCAAGATACCACACTGAAATGCCCAACGTAAAGTTGGGTAGGTTGAGGGTGGCCATTACTAGCTTGTTCATGACACCAGGTGGGGGAAAGAGGAAGGGAATTGTATGGACCGGTGAGGAGCCCAGATAACTCCTTGTTGGTTGTATGTGGGGGTGCAATTGTGGTTTTGGCTACGCGTAATGTTGTGGCTATGGGTGATGTTGCGGCTACTGTTGGTGTTGTGGCTATGGACGATGTTGTGGTTGGGGTTGGGGCTGCGGCTGCGCTTGTTGTTTGGGTGCAGCGGTGCTAGATGAGAACATGCACAAGTATGCATTCTCATTTTGTGTTTGTGGCGGTGACACTAAGGGGAAATGAGCTGTCATGGTGGTATCGGCAAACAACGTAGGGCCCACATTCAACAATGGGGAGGCTAGTGTGTTGTCAACCATGGTGTTGATTGCAGGGACAACATTGGCATGTGTGGTCGTCCCTTGTGGCTCAATGGTGGTAATGGTAGGGATAACATTGGTGGATGTCGTTAACCCTTACAAATCATGATAACTGAGTTGATCAACCATCACGATCTTCCCTTCATGGGGGAACATCATGAGATGGAAGACAGTTGATGCTACAACTCTCATGGCATACATATAACTTCTTTCGAGGAGAAAGTTATAATCCAGTTGAGTATTGACAACTTCTATGTCAATTAGAACTGTCTTCTCGGCTAATGTGATGGGGACATGGGGAAGGATTCCTTGGGATTTAGTGGGATGGCCATCATAAGCCTGCATAGTTGTGGAGGATGGTTGCAGAATTGGGGATCCAAGTTTCTTCCAGACTAGGGTATACATAACGCATGTAGATTCCCCCTCATCTACTATGCATCGGTGCACAACCAAGTTCCGGATAGACACTGGGATTTGGAAGGTGATGGTGGATGGCATGTGCGGTTCTCCATTCTCTGTGTCGAATGTGATCAGTTTGGAGTCGGAGGGGTTTATGGCCCCAAGGGCGGCTAGTAATGCTTTCTGCTGCATTGGGCATGTTTTGAGTACCTCCAGAGCGGACATGGTCGTTGGTGTCTGGGCCAAATCATCCACGATGTTATAGCTGATGGCAGCTCTAGCCGTGGCGTTATTGTCAACGCGGCGTATGGGGGGGCGGGGGAAGGGGGATAATTGAAGCGGTGCATTGACGTATTTGGACGTAAAGGATGATGATGTGTCAGTAGGTTCGGTGGTGGTTCCGTACTGATTCCATCCAGTTTGTAGGTTGACCTCTTCAGTCGTCATGGCTAGCAGGTGGTGGACACCTGTTTCGCCCATGGGAGGTTCCAACGGAGTGTTGGGATTGGGTTGGGGAGGGGGTGCATTTGCCACCAATCCTTGGACTGGTAACAGGTTTTGGAGCACCATAGGAGGAGGTCCTTATGGTGCTGAGTTGGGTTGGGCTTGATTTGTAGTGTTGGCGTCCTGTTGAACCTCATTTTGAATGGCCTTCTTAGCATGACCCATGAGGGGACACTCAAATGTGTAGTGCCCGTAGACCTCACAAAGTGTGCATGGTTGGTTTTTTCACAACGGGGCGTTGCGTCTTGGTGCATTTGGTCATGGGGGATTTTGGGCGGGTTGGTTTACTGCGGCATTGTTGGGAGGGTTTGGTTTTTGACCGCCTCCCTGCGGTTGGTTATTGGCTTGGTTTTGGGGCCGATTATTTCTAGCTTTCCCTTGTTGATTGTTAGGGGTAGGCTGGTTGGGACGGTTTTGTTGTGCAAATAATTGTCCCAATGGAGCAGGTGGAGCAGGGGCAGGGGCTTGAACCGCTTGCACTGGTGGTGCATAATAAATTTGTGTGGGCGAGGGTGCCACAAATGTGGGCATTTTCCCCACGTATTGTTGTGTCTTCCATGCCAAGGTCTGAGCCTGCTATGGTGGTGCAAGTTGTGCATAGGAATTTTTTTCTCTAGATTGAGACATCATTCTGGCATAGTCCAGAGTTTGGTTTTGGTAGGAAACACTAGCAGTGTTGCTTGGTTGAGGTGGAACTGTAGGTGGTGTTGGATGGTGTTGTGGTTGTTGGGAGACGAAGCCTATGATTCCATCTGCAGCATTAGATGCCCCCGGTGCATCCCTGTAGGAGGTACTCGGACAGGGAGTGTCTGGAATGACGGTGTAGAGGTATCCCTACTACGCATAGATCATGTCAAACTGTTGGGCTTTCAGTGTGGCCTCTTCTTCAGATTGGGGACATTTGAATGCGATGTCCTTTGCTATGGGTGGGAGCAAGGTTTTGAGGAACCAATCCAAAAATATCATGTCGTCAAGTTGGATCTTGCACAAACTATGACGTCGCCACCACTCATGGATGTGGTCTATTATATGTGTCGTGGTACTCTGGCGACATGATAACAATATTTCCACCCCTTCATCATATCTGACGGGGAGTTGGAAATACTGCAGGAACATGAAAGCTAAGGAGTTGAAATATGGGTACTTGGCTTACGGTAGCTCAATGTACCATTTGGCTACTACACCTGTGAGGGTGTGTTGGAACAGTCTTAGCCTGATTGAGTCATCTACGATGCTTTTTGAGGAGCACCATAAATGGAATGTCATGATGTGATTTTGGGGACACTCCCCTTCCTTCCCTTCAAACTTGGGAATGTCTGAGGGAATTTTGGTTGGCATGGGAGGCCAAAAGGTTTGATGGCAGATGGGGTCATTTGGCAATCAAGCCAAATCATGCAAGTTAATATGAGCCATGAAAGATAGATTTGACCCCAGGTTGATGTGGGAAGGTATGGTGGTGGGGTTTGTAGGTGCATAATGTACCTGCATAGCTGGGGGTACTAGTGGTGCCATTGTAGATGGGCCAATGCCCCCAAGTGTGGTGTAAGGGACAATGTCGATGGAAGGGCCACTACCCCCATGTGTGACAGGAGGGGCAGTGTATGTCGAGGATCCAATACCCCCAAGTGTTGCAGGTGGGGTAGCTTGAATGGTTACTATGGGTGGTGGCAGCTGACTGATGACATTTTGCATAACCATGCTTGTGCCACCTGTAGGGTTGTTGGTGATAATTTGGGATGTGGAAAATATGGGTCCATTGGTGATTGCTATGCCAGAAAATGGATCCAGGTTTGTACCAGCCATGGGGCTTGATGGTGCTATGTGCAAGTCTAGTTTATAATGATATGGGTTTGAATCTGAATTAGAGGATGTGTGGCCTTCTGATGGTGTGAGAGGTCATTGAGAATGGTCTCAAAGGTGTCAGTTCAATATCCAAAATTGTGGTGGTTCACCTCTTAGGCATGAGGAAGAGCATGGGGGATCAATTATGTTAGATTTATGTATGAAACTGGTAGGAATGATATTTTGGACCCCGGTTTCAAATGGCTTCCTATTGGTTGTAGGTGGTCAATCAGCCACCAAGACTGCCAGAATATAGTGTTTGGATTTTTCCTCATGGGCGTTCTACTCAATCGATGGGGTTCGTTGCCCATTTCGCTTGGAAATTCCTCTCAGTAGCTAGCTGCTTTTGGGTTCCCGTGGTACTCCTCACAATGAGCTTCTAGACATAGCCCAAGTACTTCCCACGGTTAAGGAAGTCAGGGAATCATGTCCTCAAAGACTACATATTTTTGAACTTGGTGTAAATTAATCAATTTTAGTGGTTCTCTCCACGTCATGAACTGAGTGGGATTGATTTACGTGGTATGGTGTGTATGTATTTTTGTGTTTCTCTTATTCTATGGCTGCAAATGGTTTATGAATTCATCATATTTTGGTTGAAAGCAGTAAATAAATAGAAACTTTGTATATAGATACCATTTTTTACCCTGATTTGTGATAGCCTAACTAGGTGACTACCTTACACCTATATTATTCTTCAACCAAGAGAAGGTGTTGGGCTCTCAACACAATGGGACTAAGCCCATCCGTAGATCCATAGGTTACCTCCCGGATGCAAGGTTGGTCAATAGGGAGGATGCTTAGTGCCCTGAGAAGCCCTCCTTTTCTACCCCGTCTACCTTCCACGTCATCCATTTTTGATGGTTTAGAACAATATTGGGTGAAGGGGCTATTACTATACGAGTTGTGCCCTTTGTCTTATCCCAGAATACCCTGAAGGGTGATGACTGGGTAGAGGAGGAAGGGTAATAAAGTTTGTTCGATTTTATGTAAGTTTTAGTTAGGCTATGTTGATTAATCAATTAATTTTTTTTGAATTTACACTGTGTTTGTACATGAAATTGCAGTAAACTGAAATAGAAACAAAAATGAGACTATTGTGCTAGACAGAGGCGGTTAAGCCACACTGACATTCCGTGGTAAACTGAAAATTAACTTATGAGTGACAGATCGCATGTTTTGGGTCAAATGTGGCAAGGGGGTCGCCAAATTTTTCTAGAAATAGGCGAGGGGGTCGCATAGATTTCACAGTCAGAAGTGGTCTGCCTTTCTGAAGGAAGTCACACCTTTTGGGGGAAAAGGGTGACCTAGTCACGCCTATGAGGCCTAAATGAGTGACCTGGTCCCCTGTTTAGGCCCGATAAGTGTGACCTGCTCTAGATTTGGGGTTTTTCTGATCCTAAATTAGATCCGGAAGATAGTAACCTATATTGTGGCCAAACAGACTCAAATTTTCCTTGCAGAGGCTTTGGAAACAATAAAAACTAAAAATAAATAGGATTTAAACTAGATTTGAAAAGAAAATTTAACCTAAGGCACAAACTAAAATAAAACTTGAAATTTAAAAAACTAAACTAAGGATCCTGTGGGATCGACCTGGTATGGTCACCGGTTCTATAGCAGGGATTTCTTCTTGCTATAGGGGCAGGAATGTCTCCCTCCCATCTATAGGATGGAAGGGTAGGTTCCTATGTGGAAATACTGAAAATAAATGGACAGAAAGCAAAGATAGAATAGAAAGACAAGAAATGGTCGTGAGCCTCTCTGGAAACAAGGTTAGGGCTTTGCTCCGAGAACCTGTAAACAACTATTAGAGACAATAAACCTGCAAAAATATGTATAAATAAACCTACAAGAAGAATATGAAAACTTTCAAACAAGCTATGGGTTAAACAAAAGAAAAGAAATGAAACAAAACACACAATTATACCTCTTCTTTGGTGCAATGGGCCACCATGCCCTGGCTAGAGGAAGCACCTCTCTATCTCACTCAGCAATGGAGGAGCTATGGCTCAATGGGGAAGATGAGTGGATGAGAGGGGTATGTGGGTGGATTGAGAGTCAAAGGGTCTCAAGGCATCCATGAGCAGTATAACAGTATGCAAGGGAAGAGTTCTTTAAGAGTGACCCCCACCCCTCTTTTTATAGCATTTTTGGGGATTTTTAGGGTTTTAAGCCCTTGGTCAGGGCTTTATCCCTTTGTTTTTTAATTTTATCCCCTTCCACCCTAACTTTAGCTCCTTTTAGGGTTATAGTGTCCTTTGAGATGTTTTAGCCCCTTTTTGGAGGCTTTAACCCCTAGGAGAGTTATTTAGGCTCCTGTTCGGGGTTTTTAAGCCCTTTTACTCATTTTTAAGCCTTTTTGAAGGTGTGGGGGTCTAATGGGGTGATACAAAGGTCGTGCATGGGTGTCCTTGGGTGGTGTAGGCCATGTAGAGCTGAGTGAGGGATTTTTTGGGTTAACAGATTGCCCCCTAATGTGTGAGGGTAGGAGCTCATCGTATGGTCGACAGACATCATAGGATTTGTTGTAGAGAGCTGGTGCTTCCAGGGCTGGGGCATGGTGGATTTTGGTTTTTGTATTAATATGGTTCCCGTCAATGGGTGAGATACAAATAATGTGTGACATATATATAGACGAGGAAGGAATGCCCATACTCGTGACAATGTCAAAAGAATAATTTGATCTATGCTCTAAAATACAAGAGACGATCATATACAACTGATGGTACATACTGATACAAGAGATCACACCTGATCCCATAGTGAAGAAACACTCTGAAGTGCTCTTCCTATCGATGGTTTTGCCTGCCCAATCTGAATCAACATAACCTTCTAGGTTAATCTTTCGATTTTCCTCATACTTGATCCCATAATCAACTATACCCCTCAGGTACCTTAGAATATGATTTACAACAATTAAGTGAACATGTCTCGGATCTATCAGGAACTAGCTCAAGCTGTTCATAGCAAAGCAAATATCTGGCCTTGTGTTCATTAGGTACATCAAAGACCCAATCATCTGATGATACATCATATCATCAACTGCTTCTGATGAAGTATCACTCAATAGATTTAGGTTCGATGTCATAGGTGTGGTCATGACCTTGCAGTCCATCATCCCAAACCTCTTCAGGATCTCTACTGCATACTTCCCTTGTCTGATCGAGATTCCATCTGCATTCTTCCACACCTCCATGCCTAGAAAATAGTGCATCATACCCAAGTCCTTCATTTTGAACTTGGTATCAAGCTTCTTTTTGATATCGACAATCAACCCATCCATATCTGTTACGAACATATCATCTACATACAATAGAAGTATGACTGGGTTTCCATCTTCAACCTTGTAGTAAATGTTGGAAGCTGCTTTACTTTCGGTAAAGCCCAAACTAGATAGAAAGCCATCAATTCTATCGTACCATGTCCTATGTGCCTATTTCAAATCATACAGGGCTTTATTCAATCTACACACATGAGAATCCCTGTCATGTGTCTCAAAATCAAGTGGCTACTCTACATATAATTCCTTTTCCACTACATCATTCAAGAAAGCAGTCTTCACATCCATTTGGTGTATCTTCCATTTCATCACTGCAGCTAGAGCAAGTACTGATCTGATGGAAGTGAATCTAGCTATAGGTGCAAAGGTTTCTTCATAATATATTCCTTCTTTCTGTGAGAAGCCACGAGCCATGAATCTTTCTTTATATTTATCTATGCTATCATCTACATCATGCTTGATCTTATAGATCCATTTGGATGTTACAACAAACTTCCCTTCTAGTTTTGGGACAACATCCCAAACATCATTCTTCATTATCAATTGATACTCTTTGATCATAGCATCCTTCCATTATTTCCTTTATGTAGCTTCTTCATAGTTGGAAGGTTCTTTATTTATAAAGTCACATAATAAAGCTGCATACCCGGATTAGGACCTAGTCCTTTTTCTTTCTCTGTGATTCTCTTTTAGAGCCCCATCTCTTTCTACACCTTGGATAGCTTCTCATACCCAAGCAAGTTTCCTCTTGTGAGGATTCTTCTCTTGAGGTGGATCTACAGGTTCTTGAGGTTCTTCAAATTCTTGATCTTCTTCTTGAGTTTCTTTGTTCATGGTTGTGTCATGAATTCTGGGTTCTTTTGTTTATTCATGTTCTTTAGCAGGTCTCTTTCTAGATTTGTTGTAAGTTGAGTCTTCATCAAATGTTACATCCCTGCTGATGTCGATCTTATTGAATCCTGGGAAGTATATTTTGTAAGCCTTTGAGCTTTAAGAGTATCCCACAAATATACCCTTCTTTCTTGAAGGATCTAACTTTGTCCTCTTTTCTTTTGGCATGTGTATGTACACTGGACAACCAAATATTCTGAGATGGCTGACTTTTGGTTTCTTGCTGGAAAATACTTCTTCAGGTGTCTTGTTCTTGAGTACTTTGTGTGGAGTACAGTTTTGTACATACAATGTTGTTTTTCCAGCTTCTGCTCATAGATGCATGGGAATATCTTGATCATGAAGCATTGCTCTTGCAGCTTCCATGATCGTTCTATTCATCCTTTCTGCAACCCCATTCTGTTATGGATTATATGGATTCGATAACTCCCTCTTAATCCATGAATCTTTTCATAACTCTTTGAATTCATTTGATGTGAATTATTTGCCATTATCTGATCGAATGGTCTTGATCTTCTTTTCTGTGTGGTTCTCGATCAAGGATTTGAATTCCTTGAACTTGCTGAAAAATTCATCTTTGTTCTTCATAAAGTATATCCATGTCTTCCTAGAAAAATAATCAATAAAAGAAACATAGTATACATACTCGCTTAAAGAACTGGATGACATTGGACCGCATACATCGGAGTGAATGATTTCCAAGATTATTTTTGCTTTGCTTTCACTACTTGGAAATGTCTTCTTTGTGTTCTTTCCTTTCTCACATCCTTTGCAGAATCCTTCATGTTTTGACTGCATTTCTGGAAGTCCTTCAATAGCTTTTATTGCAAGTGGTAGTTCTCTATAGTGTACATGTGCAAGCCTTCTATGCCAAAGTTAATTTGGCTCTACTGATTCATGGACCAAAGCTTGTTTTGGTTATCCCTTCAATTTTCCTAATCCTCCTTCTTGTTCTCCAATTACTATTGCATTGTCAATAGTCTTTCCTCTTGACCACATGAGTACTTGGCCATCTACAAATGCAACCCTCATGCCTTTTTCATCCAGTGTCCATATGGAGAGAAGATTCTTCTTTAGTCCTAGTATAAACAAAACATCCTTCATTTTAATAGACTTTCCAGAGTCTATCTTGTAGGAGGATTCACCACTACCTTTTATGGGATATTGGTAGTCATCCCCAAGTTTCACCTTATGGGGTGAATTATGTTTGGATAGTTTCTCAAAACATTCCTTGAATCCTATCATATGTTTGGAAGCCCCAGTGTCAATAAGCCAATCTTTGCTTCCATGTGTGATAGTTCCCATGAGAGAGGAGATCAGAACATATTCTTCATCACTTGAAGAGTATTCACTTTCTTGTTTTATTCTTTTCCTGGGAGGATCATCATCCTAAGCAATGTGAGCATGATGTCTTCTTTTGGAGTTCTTCTTCTTCTTAGATCCACTCTTATTCATGGGACAATTTCTAGCAAAGTGTCCTCTTTCATCACATGTATACCATCTCAGTTTTGATGGATCCCTTTTTACAAAGTTATATTTATGATGAGAATGCTTACCTTGGTGATGATAATTTTCCCTTCTTCCTTTATTGGAGTGTACTATGAGAGCTTGATATTCACTTCCCATATTTTCTTCTTGAGATGCTATTTGAGATTCTTCTTGTGAACATTCTTCCCACATTCTAGTGAACTTGATTAGCTTCCTCCTAGCACAGATTCCTTGGATGAAAGAATCCCATGACCTAGGGATACCATTCAAGGTTGTCATCACAATTTCTGCATTCTCCACTTCTTCATCTACTACTTCAAGTTGTTCTTTGATTTGAGAGACCCTTGTAAAGTATGGCTGGATGGTCTCCTCATTCTAGATCTTTACATTCTTCAACTGGTTCCTCAAAGTCATCTTTTGGTTTATGTTCTTTCCTTCAAACAGTTTGGTCAGGGCATCAAACATAGATTTAGGTATCTTGATGGAGGACACCTGTGGTATGAGGTGATCCTTGATTGAATCAACAATAATCCTCTTTTCCATAACCAACTTCTTCTTATGTAAGGCCTTATCCTCATCTTCCTCTAGAACTAGAACCTCCTCATTGATGTAGGAGTCCAACTCATTTTCTTCCAGGACCAGGGAGATCATATACCACCAGGATTGGAAGTTATTAGCTCCCCCAAGCTTTTCATCAAGCTTGGTATGATGAGACATCTTAACTGAGAACCTACAATGGAAATACAAAATATTTAGATCTTACCAGGTCAAGATGTTAGATCTAGATTTGGAGTTGAATTTCTACAGTGTTGGTTCAGGAGAAGATTAGGTTTTGACTTTCTCGGAGTTCTGTCCAACCAAATGCTTTGATCTTGATCTCTAAAATTCGTTTTTGAGGAGGATATCAATCCAGGCCTGCGCTCACTCAAAAATTCCACTTCTATGGAAAGCCCTAATTTTCGACACCAGTGTTGGGTCCAAAACTGAAAAACTCAGAATCAGATTCTGTTTCGACCAAAAGATGCGCCCTAGGGAGGAGAGTCATCCCAACCTTCTTTTGATGAAAATATATGAAGAGATATCCAAAAAGTAGGAAGCCCTAGTTCCCGCAGCTACACATTGTCTTCTTCTTAGGTTAGCTCTGATACCATGTTAGATTTTAACATTTAAGCTAGCATTATATTAGGATATTTAATTGAGAGAATAACAAGCACAATAATCAAACATAAGAGACAATGAACACAATTTTTTTCCTCGGGGAAACGATAAATGGAGAAAACCCCACAACTTCCTTAGAAATAGAATCAGCACCAAAAGTAAAACCCAAAATAGTAAGATGATCTCCTGACAGTAGTAGCCTCTTTATTTCTATCCCCAACAACTTCTTCTCCCTCAGCTATGCGCTACAACTAAGTGTGAGTGAGTGTGTGATGAATAGAGAGGCTCACTCTCTATTTATACTAATTCTCGACTTGATAATAACTCACTAGGGCCGAATTCACTAGGTGAGTCTAAAAACCCTAGGGCCCTAGAACTGTGGGGAATTTAACCCTTCAACAAGAGGAGGGTTACCCACATTGACTTGACATGACTTGTTTACATTATAGAAAATCGCGATCAGAACATCGAGGCATGACATGACTCAATTACATTACAAACACTTCCCGGAATAAACATCGGGGTACAATACATAAGGAATACAAGTGAATACATTCTGAAGTTACAATTACATCAACAATTGACAACTCACTCATGCTTTTTCCAATTCATGAGGTCCTTGATAGATTTGGGAAGTGCTTTAGCCACCTATGGGGGTTTTCTATATTTTGGTAAGTCAGCCTTTTTGAGCTTTATGAGTTGTCTCCATACAATTTGATTTTCCTATCAGGGATGCACTATTTATGTACACTATTATTCATCATTATTCAATGGAAGGATACACACCAATATTCATCTCTTGATTCATGTGATTTAGTCTCTTTTCTTCTCTCTATTTTTTCGTGTGTATGCTTGTCAGAATTCTTAGTAGAAAGATCTATTTCCTGTGCTTATTCTTAGCATCATTGCTCATAGAATTGATCTATTATTTCTACATGGTATTAGAAAAGCAAGGTTGATCAAGTTCTATAGATTTGAGGATCGCATCTAGTCTCCTATCCCTCTTTGAAGAAGAGCTTGTCTATCTTACAAGATTTTCTCCTAGTTTGTTTTAAAGGTTGCAGAGAGTTTCTTCTTAAGCACATCAATTAAGAAATATGGATTCTCCTTCATCAATAATTCTTACTCCCTTCAACTAAAATGAATGGAAATCCAAAATCTCCATTCTATTGCACAGTAGAGGATTGTATAGAGTTACTCTAGCTTTGGAGAATGATCCCAATGTTGTGATTGAGAAAGCTAAGTGAAACAATAGGTTGGATGAAGCCTATGGATTGATTTTCCTATCTATTTATCTTGATATAATATTTCATATATATGGTTTGACCACTCCAAACCAAGTATGGACTCAACTGCGGTCTGTCTTTGGAGTTCAAGATGAGCTAAGAGCACATCAATAGGAGATTCAATTATTCTCACTAAGTCCAAGAAATTTTGATTATCTTGAGGGTTTCTTCACCACGTTCAAGTCACTTGTTCTAATTCTCAAGCAATGTGGGATTGAGAAAGAACATGATCAATTAATCCTTTCTTTTCTTTCAAAATTGGGTCCTGATTACTTAGTTTTTGTGTCTACTTTTCATGCTACTAGGCTTGTTGTTCCTAAGTGGAAAATGCCTTCTTTAAATTATTTTCTTGATTCACTAACAAAGGATAAAGATAAATTGATCCATATGGTTGTCCTTAATTCTCCCAAGATCAAGGATCATTCTCTCTTGGTTCAAGGAAAAAATAATGTCAATCCAAAGAAAAGCAAATTGCGAAGAAGCCAAAGTCATAAATTGAAGATGAAGATTCTTATGAATATTTAATCAAGAAAGTTAAGAATAAAGGGAGAAAATACAAGTGTTATTATTGAATAAAGGGTCTTCATTTAGAGAATAAGTGTATCAAGAAGAATGTGGACATCATTTCTCGTCTTCTTGATAAGCACAAGATCAAAGTTCCAGAAGAACTAGAAAATCCTGTTGATTCCTCATAACAATGTCAAACTGCGCAATTCCAAGGTGATATAACTTATGCTTTGAGTGCCAGATTTATCTCCTTTTTCTCGTGTCTCTGATGTATATTTAGTCTCTGATATATCAGAATCAGAAATATCAGATCCTTTCTTTGATAATCCTCTTCTCAGTCTACTAGATTCATCTCCCAAAAATCGTGATTTTTCACTAGATATTGACTTGTCTTTGAGAAACTCTTCCTCAGAAGATTGTATATATAATTTAGAAGATTGTTTGAAAGCTGATATGCATTTAATGACACATATCATACCACCATCCATACCATATACCATACCTCTAAATAATCCTAAGACTATACAAATCCCAAGTTCACTAATTGATTCCGCATTGGTCTCTTATGCAATGATATTTATCTTGCATGGTTTGAAGTATTTCCTATCTTTCAGTGGCTGGTTATCCATGTCCTTAGTCATATTTGGACTGATATTAAACATGTTTGGATATGATCTAAACAATTATGGTTCAGATCTTATGCCCATCCTGTAGCAGGGATTTCTCCCTACTACAGGGGCAGGAATGGCTCCCTTCTGTCTATAGGACAGAAGGGTAGGTTCTTGCTGGTGGGTAAATGCAGAAAATAAAACGTAATGTAAATGACAGAAATTAAATCTAAGCTAAGAACAGAAAGGAGATAGAAGCAATGATGAACGCCTCCACACACAAGGGTTAGGGTTCCACCTCCAAAGATCTGCAAATAAATCCTAAGCTACAATAGATTGAAACACCTGCAAAACAATGTTAGATCTAAAACCTGCAAATGAAATAAGGGTTAGAAAGCAAAGAAAACTAAAAAACTAAGAAAAAAAACATGAAATATGGTTATACCTTCTCTTGGGTGGAAATGGGCCACCATGCCCTAGCTTGTGGAAGCACCTCTCTTGGATGGGGGAGCAATGGCTTAATTGAAATGGAGGAGAGGGAGTGTGGGTGGCTTGAGAGGCAAAGGTCTCAAGGCATCCATGGGTAGCATAACAATATGTAAGGGAGAAGTTGTTTGAGAGTGACCCCCCACCCTCCTTTTATAGCTTTTTCAAGGGGTTTTAGGGTTTTAAGCCCTTGGTCAGGGCTTTTAGCCCCTTCTTCCCTAACTTTAGCTCCTTTTAGGGTTTTAACCCCTTTTTGGGGGTTTTAGCTCCTAGGAGACTATTTTGGGATCCTTTTTGGGGTTTTTAAGCCCTTTTATTCATCCTTTAGCTATTTTGAGGGTGTGGGGGGTCTAATGAAGTGATATGAGGGTTGTGAGATGGTTTCCTTGGGTGGTGTAGGCCATTGAGAGTTGAGTGGGGGATTTTTTAGTTAGTAGATTGCCCCATGATGTGTGAGGGAAGGAGCTCAACATATGGCCGGCGGACATCATAAGATTTGCTGTGTGGAGGTGGTGCTTCCAGGGCTGGGGCATGGTGGCTTTTGGTTTTTGTATTAGAATGGTTCCCATCAATGGGTGAGATACAAATAATGTGTGACATGTATATGGACAAGGTGGGCATCCCCGTGCTTGTGACAATGTCAAAAGAATAATTTGATCTATGCTCTAAAATACAAGAGCCGATCATATACAACTGATGGTACAATAATGGTTGCCTCCATGTGAGGCTGAAATACAATACTGATCTGGTATATTGGACCCATGGCATTATCATGGAATGATATATCGTCATGACTGACCATCTGCTGGATTTGGAATGGTACATAGCTGTGTCGACTTGCTGATTGAGAGTCAGAGTCTCTCTGGTATAACTATGTTGCATCAATCATAAAGGTATATCGAAGCACTGTTGGGGCTTCAGATCACTGTCTCCAATGCAACCCAAAATTCACAAAGAACATAACTTGTTTAGGTCCCTCGAGTGGACTCACCAATGTGCTAGAGTCGGGTGACATCTGGGGTCTTCAACCAAGTATTGTGTGAAACAAACCCTACACGAATATCAATGATGTGATGATGGAGTTGAAGTCGAGCACGTGAGAAGAAACCATCCCGAGAGGCACTAAGGACTCCTCTCAAGTGGTCCAAGGAACTCATCAATGATGTCAATGAAACCAAGGTATAGGGACCTCTGGGTCTATCCTCTGCAATATGTGTGTTGGCGTCGACAGAGGGAGATGATTTAGAAGCCCTTTCCTATTCTTTAACGAGTGGGAAAGGAAGTAGTTGTGCTTGGAAATCTTTTCATTGTTTTAAGTAGTCAGAAAAGAGCTTAAACGAAACTGCAAAGTGGTCAACCGATTGTGGTGGCACATGCAGTACCCCATGTTGGGACGGTGGATAGACGTCCAAAGGTCATCTGTGCAGTATGGATAGAGAAGAAGGCTCTCAAACATACCATTACATGCATGGGATGGATTGCGGTAGAGGCACACAAACAGAGGTGGATCTCAGACAGAGGTCAAGAAGGTGTGTGTGTGTGTGGTGGTGGACGAACTTGACTACATGCGATGTGAGTGAAAGTATGGGGGCACTTATATGCTGAATACGTGTAAGAAAAAGAAATGATTTTTTGGATAGTGGTCCATAAGTTTGTGTAAGGTGTGGTGGAAAAGACAACTATAAGTACAAACATAAAAGTAAAATTACATTCCTTAACTAGCGGTGGCCCAAAAAATCGCATGAGTTGCGGTTGGGAATTGTGATGCAAGTATAGGTCCATAGACACTCGCATCATCATGTCATGGCTTGTAAATCGAGGTGACTTGTGGGAAATGGTCCCAAAATTGACTTATTAAACATGAGACAATGGTCTCATAAGGAAATGTAAATTTGAGCCCAGAGGTGTGAGAGGTGTCTCAAACTAGTTCCAAGTTACTTTGGATTAGCAGTTGATGGTGCTGCCCCTGACTTGTGCTGAAAAATGTTTAAAAACAAGAAAAGAAAAGAAAATGAATCATTGGTGATGTTAAGGGTAAAATATCTTGAGGTAGAGCACGTTGTGGGGGTTCTCCAAGAGTTGTCTGTTTGAGTCAGCAAAGAGGTATGCCCCCTTACCGAGACAAAGGTCATTGGCCAAGTAAGGTGACGGAATCTGGTCTTTTATGGGAAGAACCGATTCCACACTATGGTTTAAAGGGAACAGGGTAAAACCATAGGTGTTCCTATAGATCTCTCCATCATCATGTAAGCGGTGGTAGGATAGATTAGGTGGATCTTCCACAGCCGACGAGGAGAAAGGGAAACTGGTGTTGGATATCATGAAAATGGTATTGGTTATGGCTTTGGTTGCCTTGCCCCCAGTCTTTGTTGGAGTAAGAGGGGTAGGCCTGGAGACGATAGGATTCTTTGATGGACCTATAGGTGGGGTAGGTGGTTCAAGGTACCACACAGGATCTCCCAGTGTGAAATCTTGTAGATTGTGGGTTGCCAAGACATACTTACTCACGATCTCAGATGGTAGGAAAAGGAAAAGGATCATGTTGATCGGGAATGAACTCCACTGTTTCCCTAGTAACTGAGGTTGAGGTTGTGACTGAGGTTGTAGCTACAAATGGAGCTATGGTTGTGGAAACAATGGAAGAGAAAGGTCTGATGGACCGTTGGTGATGGTGGAGAAAAGAGGGTCTGTAGAATTGGACATCATGTAAATGGACATGGTGTCTGAAGAAGGAGGTGGGGTGTGAAATTCTTCAATCAAGGTGATTTCAGACTTAAGGGAATGTTGATGGAGATCAGCTAGAGCCATTCAAAATTTATACAATTCTTGGAAATGGTGAGAATAATGGCCATACAAGTCGCAAAGGGCACAAGCATGGTTTGTTCTCAATGCCTTGTTCCTGACTATTGCCGCGGTTGGAATTTCAACCACGGGGATGTTTTTGTTTGTATCCATGGCATCTAAATGCGCATGGATCATTGGGATTTTAGGTAAACTCTAAGTTGGATGGCCCTGTTTCTCATAGACAATGCAAGGTGGGACTTGTCGCGGTTATACGGTGGCTTTGGCATTCTTTCCCCTGGACCTTTTTGGGTGGGGCGGTGCTGGTGTGGGTGCGGTGGTTGGATTTTGTGGACCGAGTGGAGGGTGAGACTCAACCACGATAGGTTTCACTGGGGTTAAAAAAACCTGGGGCATTGCTGGTTGAGCTGGTGGATCAAGATACCACACCAAAATTCCCAATGTAAAATTGGGTAGGATTAAGGTGGCCACTACCGGTTTGCTCATGACACCAGGTGGGGGGAAAAGGAAGGGAATTGTATGGACTGCTACTACGAGTGATGTTGCGACTGCGGAAAATGTTGTGGTTGTGGTTGGGGCTGCGACTGCGGTTGTTGTTTGGGTGCATCGGTGCTGGATGAGACCATACACAAGTCCGCAGTCTCATTTTGTGTCAGTGGCGGTGACACTGAGGGGAAAGGAGTCGTCATGGTGGGATCGATAAACAACCCAGGTCCCACATTCAACAATAAAGGTGTTGGTGTGTTGTCAACCAAAGTGTTGATTGCAGGGATGACATTAGTGTATGTGGTCACCCCTTGTGGCTCAATGGTGGTGATTGTAGGGATAACGTTGGTAGGTGTCGTTAACCCTTGCGGATCATGATAAGTGAGCTGATCAATCGTCACGATATTCCATTCATGGGGGATCATCATGAGATAGAAGACAGTTGATGCGACTGCTTGCATGGCATACATGTAACTCCTTCTGAGGAGGAGGTTGTAGTCCAGTTGAGCGTTGACAACTTCTATGTCGATCAGCACTATCTTCCTGACTATGCATCGATGCACGACCAAATTCTGGATGGACATCAGGATTTGGAAGGCAATGGTCGAGGGCATGCATGGTTCCTTGTTATCCATGTCAAATGTGATCAACTTGGAGTCGAAAGGGTCTCCTGCCCCTAGAGCGACTAGTAAGGCTTTTTGCTGCGTTGGGAATGTTTTAATTACCTCAAGAGCGGACATGGAAGTTGGCGTTTGGGCCAAATCATCCACAATGCTATAGCTGACTGTAGCTCTAGCCGTGGCATTATTGGAAATCCTGCATACAGGGGGGTGCGGGAATGGAGGTAACTGAAGAGGTAGGTTGACTATTTTGGATGTTGATGCTCCTAATGTGTCAACGGGTTCGGTGGTGGTACTGTATTGATTCTGTCTAGTTTGTAATTTGACCTCTTTAGTCGTCATGGCTAGCAGGTGGTGAACACCTGTTTTGGCCATGGGAGGTGCCACTGGAGCATTGGTATTGGGTTGGGGAGGGGGGCCAGTTGCCACCAATCCTTAAACTGGTAGTGGGTATTGAAGCACCATGGGGGGAGGTCCTTGTGGTGCTGGGTTGGGTAGGGCTTGATTTCTCGTGTTGGCGGCCTGTTGGGCCTCGTTTTGAATGGCCTACTTAGCGCGATCCATAAGGGGACACTCGAATGTGTAATGCCCATAAACAACATAGAGTGTGCATGGTTGGTTTGTGCACAATGGAGTGTTGCGTCTTGGTGCATTTTTCCGTGGGGGGTTTTGGGCTGGTCGGTTTGTCGTGGCATTGTTGGGAGGGTTCAGTTGTTGACCACCTCCATGCAGTTGGTTGTTTCCTTGGTTGCGGGGTTGGCTATTTCTATCTTTCCCTTGTTGATTGGGGGGGGTAGGCTAGTTGGGACAGTTTTACTGTGCAAACACTTGTCCCATAAGAGTGGGTAGAACGGGGGCGGGGGCTTGAACTAGTTGCACTGGTGGTGCATAGTAGATTTGTAGGGGTGGTGGTGCCACAAATGTGGGAATTTTCCCCACATACTATTGTGCTAGCCAAGCCATGGCCTGATCCTGATGTGGTGGCATAGGCTGTGCGTAGGAATTTGTTGCTCCGGACTGAGACATCATTCTGGCATAATCTAAAGCTTGGTTTTGGTAAGCAACACTAGTAGTGTTGCTTGGTTGTGGTGTAATGGCAGGTGTTGTCAGTTGAGGCTGTGGCTGTTGGGAGACCGATCCTATGATGTCGTTTGTAGCATGGGATGCCCCCGGTGCATCGTGGTAGGAGGTACTTGGACGAGGAGCATCTGGAATGACAGTATACAGGTATCCAGACTAAGAATAGATAAGGTCAAATTGTTGGGCCTTCAGTATGGCCTCTTATTCAAATTGGGGACGTTTGGATGTGACGTCCTTTGCTATGAGCGGGAGCAAGGTCTTACGAAACCAATCCAAAAATATCTTGTCGTCAAGTTGGATTTTGCATAGAATATGACGTCACTGCCACTCATGGATATGGTCCGTTATATGGGTGGCAGTGCTTTGGCGACAAGATAACAGGATCTCCACCCCTTCGTCATATCTGACAGGGAGTTGGAAATACTATAGGAACATGAAGGCTAGGGAGTTGAAGTCCGGATATTTGTCTTGTGGTAGCTCAATGTGCCATTTGGCTGTAGCACCTGTAAGGGTGTGTTGGAATATCCTCATCCTGATGGACTCATCTACTATGCTATTGGATGAGCACCATATATGGAATGTCATTATGTGGTTTTGGGGACATGTTGACCGGAATATTTCACCTCCTACGGACAGCAAGGTGTTTCGCTGGTCTGAATGGTTCAGATCTAGAACAAATAGATCACAGAGGCTGATAAATCTCCCTAGACGTTGTAGATATCTGGAATACAAGGCTTTGATAGTTCACCTATGTACCTATAAAAGAGTTCAACATGAAACAAATCAAAGCAACCAAAATATGATCTACTAATCTATGCTAGTGACTAAGGAATCTAGCAATATATATCTGAAATCAAACATCAACAATATATATGGGACAAAAAATAAACTTGCATTAGAAATATGAAGAAGTTTACAACCAAGCCTTAGTGTTGACATGCATCTCCATGAAACCAACTCTTAATCCCCAAAATCTCCGACTCTAGCTCTCTATGCTCTCTCCAAATGATCTTGGGCCAAGAATCAATCCAACAGCATAACAATACCTTCAATGTTCTCCCCTCAACCATGGCTATGAGCTCATATTTATAGGGCTTTAATGGATAGAGATGGTTGAGAAATTAGTGGGTGAGGTGGCCTCTAAGATCCTATGATGAGGTATCTCAAGCTCAACCAACCCACAGCAGTAGGGATAAGGGATATCTCAAGGCTTACATCTAGAAGCCTCGAGAAGCTTCTCTTTTTCCCTTTTTACCCAGGGTACCGCGCTTCTCCTTCTATGACATAGTGGTTCTGGTAATAACTGCCTATGGACCAAGGGAAATGGGTGGTGGCACCACTTGTGGACAACCAATGAAAGGTGGTGCAAGCAGGGGTACCACTCCTAGATAACGGGGCATGCATGGTGCTAGGAATTTGTATGACAGACTGATAAAAAACCATTTAGTATTCACCCTAGATACTGGGATTCAGGGCAAATAGCTATGTCAAATTTATGATCATGTGATGGTGATAGGATTTTGGTATAACAGGATGCCCCCCAAAGCACGAGTCTTAGAGTGAAATGACAAATGAGAGCTTTGAGAACAAGTCATCGCCAGGAGATGAAAATGTTGGATCGATCGAAGTATGCAGTCAAGTAGGCATCTATAATACATCAGTATTTTGACTCATAGACAAAAGTAACCAAACTCATAGATGCAGACCAATACAAGGTAAATCCACGAGTGGAATAAACAAGCATGGATACTAGAATACAGCGTAGATCCATGTGATAGAGGACTCAAACTTGAACATAGATACCATACATACAATGTAGATCTATGTCATACAAATGCAAATTTGAGCATAGCCACGACCATACAAATGTGGATCCATGCTAGATATATGAAACTCCATTGCAACCTGGGAAAAATCAATGAGCACTTTTAAACAAATTCCCAGGGTCTTCGTCTTCTGTTCCACAAAGTACAATTCTATCCATGTGATTACAATGATCTGAAGTCAAACATGGTAGAACCCACTTGATTACCGGCCAATGATGTGAATCATTAACAAGTGCGAGGGAGATCATCATTAATGTCAATGATTCCCAAGGTAATTTAGTAAAATCTACTAAGTGCAAGTAGATGTCCTGATGTCGAACACCCAGTCGATTCTATTGATCAAAGGTTCGTGATGTGAACCTATGTCGAGAGCGAGAGAATGTGTCATTAAGGCATACAAATATCAAGGTACTAAATATTGTTGCTAAGACTATTTCCTGGATGATGAGCTGATATCGACGGGAATAGTCTCATCGAAGGAGGGCCATGATGAGTCCCACATTGATGACACAAAACTCAGAACATAGTTCTAGAATGATGTGAATGTAGTAACCATATGACTGACTCAAAGATACTGACACAAAGACCGTGTTGACTGTAGAGGTAAAACTTCTTTAGATACCCTTTGAACATTGGGTGGCATGACAAAATGACTTGGCAGCATGACTAGATAGGATAGATACACAATGCAACAGTGGACAATGCATTCTTTTGAAAGACTCAAAGGATTGGCATGACTCATGAAAGTGGATCGTCACAGAGATCAGCTGAATACCCAATTGATTGACATGATTGTGCAGAAAAGTGCCATGTTCAAAGGTAACGACAAACAACTGCCATTATTTGCAAAATGATTTCCCTTCCCATTTCCCCCATCATGATCGATGAGTGCCTCTTTTCAGTTTTACGAGTTCAAAGAGGGTAACAAACACTCGATATAGCTTATCAGAAGACAAGTCTAGTCTCATATGTTTTATGAACCTGAGAGAGGAGGGGTTCATTTCCAAAATGGGTCTCTCAATGTTTTAATTTAACGAGTCCATTGAAATAAAAATTGGTATCATTCATGTTTAGAGAGTTTGAACGAATATGGAAGAAGACTCCATGGGGGTCCTTTTTCATATGATTTAGTCTCTAAGGCCCGAAAAGGTGTAAAATCATACCTTAGAGAACTCTTCCAGTCATGATTGGCTGGAGTGTTCCTTTCTCATAAATATTCCTATCCAAACCGAGAAAGAGATAACCTACCGTCGAATAGACAAATCTTCAAATACTTTAACGAACGTGAAGAAGACAAGATCGCTCGACAATGTTTTCGTATTTAGGGAGCCTGAAAAAGGTTTAAAGAGAACTCCATGAGGTTTCTTTACACAACGTCACTTTTTACGAGCCTGGAAAGATTTGAAAACAGACTCAACTATCTTTTCATGTTTAAGCAGTCTGAAAGAATATGTGAAAAAAAGACTCCATGACGTTTCTTTACACAATGTCGTATTTTACGAGCCTGGAAAGAAACTTGAACTAGACTTGGAACTTTAATACTAGATTTTAACGAGCGTGACAAAGTGTCATAATAAATGCTCAATGACCTTTTCCATTTTTTGAAAGTATGAAAAAGTCATAAACAAACTTTCCAAAGGTTTTACTAAATTCAACCTGTATAGGACTCATAAACAAGTGTTAAATGCATCCAAAATCAACATTAAGGGATTATGACCAATAGCTTTTGACTATAAAATGATGTAATATCAAAACTATACTAGGTCAGACCCAAAAAATGTCTATATAAGGCAAGTAAATAGTAAAAAATCAAACATTTCACTATTTACCTCTAGCAGAGAGCATTCACAGCATTTTTTAGCCAGATCTTCCACAGCTGATACCGGGAGTTTCCACCGTCCATTTTCAGTCTTGTCAGTTGCAGGTAACAACTAAGACCTTTATCTTTCATTTCATAGCTTTTATTTTGGGATTTGGTGGGGTTTTAGGCCTATTTGGCAATCCCTAAAATCCAATTTGCGGGCACCATGGCTACCCCTTGCGGGATAGGCGGTACCACCCGAGAACTGCGCCAAGAATGTGGTGTACAATAGGTACCGGCTGTGGAGAAGTTAAACCAATGATATAGGAAAAATTTACTCATTCTTTTGATTTTCAATGACTTAAAGATTATATTAATACATACCATTTTTTTTTTGGCCAGGTCTAGGCTTCCAAAATATGGTGATATGGAAGGAAAGTACACATGATGACGAGGATGCTCCTACTGAAAGGAATCCGGTTTGTATTGTCGCACTCCAAAATTGTGGACTTTTAAAGTTCTTCTAGACACCAAGCATGGTGTCCCATGAGAGATTACTGGAACACATACTGAGAATGTGGAATCTAGAACAGTAGTATTTCGAGGTGGGGGCACACATACTTACAGTGGAGGTAGAACAGTAGTATTTCGAGGTGGGGGCACACATACTTACATAGATCGACTCTGTGCACTAGGTACAGGTACATCGGGGAAGAAAATCCCAATTAGGGCAGTGACAGATAGGGATCTACGGATTGTTCTGCTCACCATACAGAGGGTGGCAGGGAGCCAAGGTGTACATCAGGATTCCAGGGCACATATGTTGTATTCCCTAGAGGCTATGGCACCTACGGTGTTCAACTGGGAAGAAGCATTGCTTCCAATCTTAAGGGATCAGATGACAAAATGTCAGCAGGGACTGTTGAAGCCATTCAGCTTTGGTTCCATATTAGCTTGCTTTTTCTTTGAGCGGGTCCCCAAGATGAGGCCCCACATGACTTTTCGGAGTCTGAGAGCACGAGAACCCCGAATGATGAGGTGGGTCTAGGTCATGGCTCACATAGGAGAGGGTAGGGGCAGAGTGAAGTTCGATGATGCGTTCTTCAGATGGCTGCAAGATCAGATGCTCATGGTCGAGGACTATGCCTATGCAGGCATAGATTTTACAGGTGATCCTGACCTACCACTCCCACTTGGAGGGCAGTTGGGTGACATTGGTAAGAAGCAAGAAACCCTAAATATGGAAAATGTTTTTGTATTTTTATTTTTTATGATAAGTGACAAGACCTATTTGTCTTCATGCAGATGTTGGAGTAGCAGGGCCTGGAGGAGCATCTCCATTAGACAAGCGAGCTAGAGCTCACTTCGTGCCACAGGGTGATGATATCACCGGGGAGCTGGAGGAGAACCTAGATAGGTTGACTCTAGACATCCCAAATGCCAATATAGATGACTTCCCGACTAGATATTAGAGATCTACGATTGGAGTACCAGGCTAATTCAGCGGGATACTACGCAGGGTGGCTCGAGCAGTGATGTGTTGTCACGAGCACCACTAGTGGATGAGACATGTATACTGAAAGATGATAGCTTCAGGATTTTTGTATGATGGTTTTTCCTGAAATCCTACGTGCTTCAGATGAGGTCTCGAGACCTATTTTTGTAAAAACATTTAGTATATATATATATATATATATATACAGACTTTTACACGGTGTTTATATGTTTCAAATGGATAAATGAATTTTCTATGAGTTCTATGAATGCATTTTACAATGTACCATGTTTGATTTAACATCATGAATGAGCAATATGCCAATCTAGGATGTAATTAGCCAATGAATCAACAACTACATTATGTTCCCTAGGGATATGCCTATATGTAATGGTTCCAAATCATCTTTCCAACAAACGTACCCTCTGGAAGAGGTGGAGGAGCACTGGGTTCCTAATGGTGTAGACATGGTTTAAATGACAAACCACGAGCTAAGAGTCCATCAAAACTACTAGATCACGGACATCCTCGCCGGTAGCTTCAGTCAGAAGACCAATGACTGCTTCATACTTGGCAATGTTATTAGCAGTGAAACCTAAGCAAACCACTCCTGAACTGACCAAATATTCAGCTTGGGAATAGAGAACCCAAGCAGCCGAGGCTAGATTCAAGGTGTGGCGGCAAGCACCATCAGCAAAGCCATAGAAAGCCATCTGCATGACCAAAACATGGTATAAATAGATGCAAACACTAAAACTCAAAACCATCTTGAAAATACTGAAAGCACACTGAAATTCAATCAATATACATATATACAAGATACCATCCAAGCATAGTACCTTTTTAGGTACAACCCATTGTGAGGTTTCCCCAAAGGGATTCCATCATAATCAACTAACTCATAGGCTCCTTTCTCTAACACCTTGGAAATAATGAAAGGTCCATACCACATAGACTCGAACTTACCCTTTCCTAGCTTGTCATATCTCTAGTCATAAGTCAAAAGTAGGTCACCCTCATTGAAAACACGAGGCTGGACGGATTTATCGTACTGCGCCTTGACGCATTTCTTATGTGCCTCATTAGCAAAGGCAACATCTCTATGAGTCTCATCAAGGTTATTTAAGTACAAAAATATTGCTTCCTCTGTGGAAGTGTCTGGGAGAAGTTTGATGGCAAGTTGTAAAGATGGAATCTGACATTGGATTAGCAAGACAACTTCAAGTCCACAGACAAGCTGGAATGGTGGGGAACCAGTAGCTATTTTCATGGAAGTCCGATAAGCCCAAAGAGTAGAAAAAAGAACAAGATTCCAATTGGATTTATGGTCTCCAACCATCCGATGAAGAATAGTTTTCAAAACATTGTTAATGGCCTCTACCTGAACATTAGCTTACGGATAATATGGCGTAGAGTTTTCATGGTGAAAACCTAGCTTGGTACTCAATTCCTCCATCATTTGATTATAGAAATGAGATCTGTGATTAGTGACGATGGATTGCAGTACTTCAAATCTAGCTATGATATGATTGAACAAGATGAGAGCGGAAGTCTTACCATCTTCTGCATATGTAGGCATGGCCTCAGCCCATTTAGTGAAATAATCCATGGCTACGATGATGTAACCATTCCCCCCAGCTGAGGTAGGCTTACAATGCATAAATTCAATCCCCCATTTGCCAAAAGGGTCAACGGCAATGACAGGGTGAAGTGGAGAAGGATGGGTGCGCTTTTTGGGAAAAGAATGTTGGTAAGGTGGGCATTTCTTAATAGCCTCATGGTAGTCTTTGAAGATAGAAGGATAGAAATAGCCAGCGCAAAGGATTTTCTGGGCTGTAGCCATCCCAGATAAATGACCACCACATGCTCTAGTGTGGCAATCATTAAGCACGTGTTCAACCTCCTCATGAGTGAGGCATCGACGGAGAACAGAGTCAATCCCACATCTATACAAGGTATCATTCAAGATAAGATAGTATTTCATGTGGTGACGGATGTGGAAATGATCATCGTAAGATAGATGCGATTGAAAACACTAGGTCTAGAGATAAATCAGCAAATCTCCATACCAAGGATCAGTAGTGCTAATCAGGAACAGGAATTCATCTGGAAATGAATCGCTGGGTTCAGATTCCGTGGTAGCACAGGGAATGCCACATATAAGCTCAGTAAAAACCAAGGATTTCTTTGATGTATCCTTGGTAAACTTGAGATCGAACTCCTGAAGCATGATGATACAATGGGAGTACTTGACCCCGAGTACCTGACAAGTCAGAATGTGGTACATCAAGTTTTGGTCTCCCAATATGGTGGTAGTGTGAAGCAAAATGTAGTGATGAAATTTTTTCACAGCAATGACTGTGGCCAAAGCTGGCTTCTCCACATGTGAATAACGGGTTTTAGAATAAATAAGATTCTTATTGGCGTAATAAATCACATGCTCCTGACCGTGGATATTTTCCTGCACTAAAACCATGGCGATGGTAGTAGTAGAGGTAGCAATATACAAGAGAAAATCCTTTGAATAATCTGGGGGGTGTATCACGGGTGAATGAGTCAGAGCATGCTTAAGACTATCAAAGGCACGTTGGGCCTGGTAATCCCAGAAGAATGGAGTGTTCTTCTTGAGGAGACACATATAACCATGTTTTTTCTCAGTGAAATTGCACAGGAAACGACAGAGAAAGTTTGCCTTCCCCTACAAAATTTGGAATTCAAGGATGTTGGTTGGGACTGGTAGATTAATGATGGCGGAAACTTTCAAAGGATCGATCCAGATGCCATCTTTGGATACCACAAAGCCATGCAGATGTCCCGTCTCAACGCAAAAAACACATTTATGTGGATTGAGATGTATATTATAATGACAGCATCTTAGGAATATGTCTCTAAGATGACCAGGATGGTCCTCCCATCGCTGTGAATGAGTAGGGAGGTCGTCAAGGTACGGTTCAACAATATGTTTAATGTCATGAAACACATAGGACATCGCATGCTGGAACGTGGCTCCAACGTTTTTCAAGCTGAAAGGTAAGTTCTTATATGCAAAGGTTCCCCATGGGAAAATGAATGCCATCTTATGTTGATCGGAGGGAAATATCTCAATCTGATTGTAGCTGGAGAAGCCATCCATGAATTAAAAGATGACACTTCCAGCACAGTTGTCAATAATCTGATCGATGTGTGGGATAGGAAAGTTCTCCTTGGGACAAGCTTTATTTAAATCCCTAAAGTCAATGTAGACTCTAATGGTCCCCTATTTTTTATTGACAGGGAAAACATTTGATACCCATTCCGTTAGAGGTACATGATAAATAAAACCATCTTTCAGAAGTTTCTCAATATCATCTTTAATAGCGATGGCCTTCCTAGGATGGACTTGCCTAAGTTTCTGCCTAACATGTTTAGCCGTGGGATAAGTTTTAATCTCGTGGACCACAATGGAAGGGTCAATCCCTGGCATCTCTTCATAGGACCAGGAAAAAATATAACGGAATTCCTTAAAAAGTGCCTTATATGCTTCAGATTCATCTGTGGAGCAGTTCTTCCCAACATGAACATGCTCAATAACATCAGGCTTGGTTGATATGTCAATTGGGTTCATCTAAGTAATGTTGCAAAGGTTTTC
Source organism: Pseudotsuga menziesii (assembly GCA_001517045.1). Classification (NCBI taxonomy): domain Eukaryota; kingdom Viridiplantae; phylum Streptophyta; class Pinopsida; order Pinales; family Pinaceae; genus Pseudotsuga; species Pseudotsuga menziesii. The sequence goes on along the minus strand of LPNX010091907.1, from coordinate 368,877 downwards.
TTTAGAATCAGTATCTTGCAACAATATAGGACTTTGCAGAACATTGACAATATCAGTAAGAAACAAGGATGCAAAATCATAGCTGCCCGAATTGGTATTGGGGAGGAACCTGGATCTATGATGGTGATCCTCCCAAATGGGTTCATCTGTATTCATGATCTCTATAATGGACTCGTCAGAAGGAAAAGTATCAGAGAGATAGTCTGGAATTGGAAGATAAGGTTCTAACCAGTACGATAAATGGTAAGGATCCGAAGCCACTAAATGAATGTCATCAGTGTGATCATCGGAACAAGTTTGAATGGTGTCATACATAGCTTCGTGCGGGCTCAACAAGGTGGAATCAACAATATTTGTGCCCTAGGGCTCAATATCAAATGAGGCGATCATATGTAATATCACGGTATTTGTGCTAGGAGGAGTAGATGGAAAAATCCCCATAAGGGATGAATCCTTTAGCATACCTACCCCAATTGACTGGTAAGGAGGAGGGGACTAACCTAACATGGGGATGTCATTAGCCATGGAGGTAGTAACATTTGGCATACATAAATCAAGTTGGTCAATGGTAACAATTCTCCCAAGATGTGGGAATTGGACCGTTCGAAATACTGTTGAAGCAACAGCATTCATGGCATAGAACCGATTCCTTCCTAAAAGGAGGTTATAATATAAGGGGGAATCTACCACTTCTACTTGGATGGAAATGGTTTCGCCCCCCAACTCAACCATGAGGGATGATATGAGGCCATGGGGTTGGAATCCTCATCCATCAAAGGCTTTAAGGGTCGTAGGTGATGTAACAAGCTCAAGAGAGCCAAGAGCTTTCCAAAAAGTCAGAGATAACACCGAGGTCAAAGCTCCTTCATCTAGTACTGTTCAAAAGATTTTCTTTCCCACTACTTTTGTAATGATATAAAAAGCAAGTTTATGCGGTAATCTAGGTTTATAGTTCTCAACATTGAAGTGAATCAGGTTAGTGTTATCCGGGTCTACAGCTCCTAATGTGGTCAACAAGTTCTTGCGCTGTGTAGGGCAAATTTGGATTACTTCTAGGGTAGACATCATACAAGGTGCCTGAGCAATATATTCAACCACATTATAGAATTAAGCAGCTCGGGCATTGGGTTTAAAGATAGACTTCTAAAGAGTACTCTTTGGTGAGCGCAAAATCATGTCGAGAGTAGGCTTCTTAATAGACAAGGGAATAGTAGATGAGGATTCCACAGAACTAGTAAAGGGAGCTTTCCCTAAAGATGATTGATCTTCGTTCTTATTTGCGGGTTTATCATAATTCTGGCTTTGATTTTGCAAATGGATGGTATCTAAGGACATCATATGAATTTCCTCCGATGAACTAAAGTTACCCTAGTTCGACATGTGGTCTACCAGCTGTTGTTGAGAGCGAAAGGGATCCGTAAGTACTGCAGGTGCGGGATTAGACTTCAAAAACTGGGAGATTTCATCCTGATGGGGACACTCCTTTGAGAAGTGGTCACCACCACATAATAGACAAGGGTATCTAGCCTTCCTTTTCCCTGTGTTGTTGTCATTATGGGTTGATGATGGGGTCTCCTGCTGGTTTCCAGGTTTTTTATTTCCATTTTTACCTTTCTTTTTATTACCCAAGGCTTGAGTAGTTTGAATAGAATTGACCTCGGCAGAAACCTTAGGAGTCGAAGGAGTAGTAGTTTGGGTTTGCTTGGCAGGTTTCCCTGCAGATGGGGACTGGATTGAACCAACAATCCCATCAATAGGTACTTCTGCTGATGGCTTGGCAGGGTCATTGCTGGGGTGAGGAGCTTGAGGAATCAGGTCATAAAGAGTCCTAGACTGGGAATAGACCAAGTATAGGTACTAAGTGTGACTAATAGCCTACTCTTCAGTAACGGCACCGCCCATGGCCACATCTCGGGAAATAGGAGGCAAGAAGGACTTAGTGAACCAACCAGCTAACAATTGATCTGTAATAGGGGCCGTAATAAGCCTTCTCTGCCTTCTCCACTCATGAATATGATCATAAATGTGGGTGGAGGTGTTCTGTCACGGAGAAGTTAAAAGATTAGTGACTGTTTCATAACGAATAGGGAGCTGAAAGTGCGTAAGAAATATGGTTTCCAATGAGCCAAAATCCATAAACGAGTGTTGTGGGAGTTCAATATACCACTTCGCGGTCATAGCGGTTAAAGTTTGTTGGAAGAGTCGTAACTGAAAGGAATCATCCATGAGGGAGTTCGAGGAACACCACAAATGAAAAGTCATAACATGGTTCCATGGATCTTCACCCTGCTTCCCATTGAATTTCGGAATATCTAATGGTAACTTTACCGGAATGGGAGGCCATGAGGGATTGTGTCGAATGGGATCATTAATCAAATTGGACAAATTAGGCAAGTCCAAAGTTGCTAGGAAAGGTAACTGTCTATTGGGATGCACATACTGGTAATATTGATATGGCATGTAATTACCAGTAGGGCCATAGGTATACTGATAAAAAGGTTGCTGTGAGGAAGAACTATCAGGAAATCCACCCAAGGGGGGGTTGATTTCCAGAATTAGGACCACTAGGACCACTAGGGCCTCCAGGAGGAGGACCTACAGAGCCACCGAGACCGCCAGGACCACCAGGACCACTAGACCCTCCAGAACCTCCAGGAGGTAAGAAACCTCCAAAGCCATTGGAACCACTAGGTGGAGGGCCACCAGACCCTCTAGAGCCATAAAGAGGAAAGCCACCAGGTCCTCCAGGATGACTAGGACCACCAGGACCATTAGAAGGACCGCCAGACCCTCCAGGACCATTAGGTCCCCCAAGGGGAGGACCTCCATAAGGTGGTCCTCCCGTACATCCCACAGTATGTATGGGTATCCCTCCCATGGCTGGCATGTAAGACTAGTTGGGTTTCCCCCATGGCGTAAAAGTGTTGCTAGGGAATGGAATTCCATTAGGGTTAGATGGATTATTACCTATAGGTATTTGATAACCATAACCACTGGAAGACTAAATGGTAACATTTTTTTCCCCCAAGGGCTAACCTGAACTAGATGAGGGATTTACCACATTAGTGTGGGTGGGAGGGACAAAAACTGTAGATGTTTCTATGTTAGGTGTCTTCTCTTAACTAGGTACAACTCCAAGGTCAGATAACATAGGTCATGCTAGGGGTTTCCTCCCAGCATTCAAAGGTACTGAAGAAACAGGAATTGAAGGTTGGGCCCCAGAGGCAAAAGACCTGGGAGGATTTGGAACAAACATAACATAATAGGTGAGAGAGGTGGAAATTTGACCTTGGATGTGTGTTGTTAATGGAATATCTATAATCGATTCAATGGGTCTCATAGAATCAGCTAGTGAACGATATCCCACAGGAAGGAATGTGGAACGAACTGGTGAAGAGCCTAATAGGTTCTCAATCTTCCTTTCTACCTCCTGTGCACGGAGGATAGCAGCACGGTATTGCTTGCATTCTTCTTCACTTTTAGGAGAACTTACATGGGTGTCAAATGAGGCAATGGCCTGTCCAATAGGTGTCTCCAAAGAAGGAGCATTAGGACCAAATTCCAGATGGGTATCATCAACATGACCTTCTGCAGGAGGATGGAATGATGAATCTTCCTGGGAAGGCTGTTGGACCAAGGGAGGCAAATGTGAAGAATATGGTACTCCACTTTCAACCACCACATTATCTCCCACTTGGGAGTGGTAGCATCTCCTTGGTCGATAGCTTCCATTGGATTTTCTTCTGAAACCGAAGTAAAATCGGGTGGCAGGCCTCGTACTCTCATGGATTTTCTTAACTCAGCCAGTGTGTATAGTTCCTATCTAACCTAGGGTCTGAAAATCTAGAAAAAACACACCAAAAGACTTCCCTACTCAAACTATAGGTCAAAACAAGAAGACTTAAAATGACAGGAGTAGTTCAAAAGTTAGGTCTCTCACTAGGATTGTCAAGCAGGTGCCACTCGCGATATACCTTGAAGGTACGTGCGTAGTAATCTCCCTGAATGTTGTTTTCGGTGTATGGCTCCAAACGAGACGACCAAAGGGATTTTCTCAGATAGATAAGGTACCCTAGTGGGGTTTCCTGATATACTCAAGGTACATGGGAGCTTGAATCGGTAGTAGTGTTGTCTAATGCATAACCGTACAAAAAGGGCCTTTTGATATACAATCGAGTACGTGAAGTAACTTTCTATATACCTCAAGGGTACGTGAAAGGCCATTCAATATACCGATGGTATGTGAAATAACTGCACGAGTCCTAGAATGTAATGCTAACAAATAACGATAGCTCCTACATTTTAGGACGCTTGAACACGTCTCTAACCTATCACTCAAGTTACTACATAAATTTTAACCTACAACTACCATTAATTTTAACTTGTACGGTTAGGTGAATGCATGATGTTTTGACGGAAAAGTAAAACCATGCAATATGCTTGTGCAAATGTTCACTTTACCGTTCAATATGCCTACTTACGGGAGGGAAGAGAGTGTTTTTCTTTTTGTTTCAAAACCAAAAATCATTCCAATCAACACTCATGAACATCAAATCAAAGACAAGCAAACACTTTTACAAACCAAATTCTTCTTTTTGAAAGCAAATGGGAAGGGTGAGAATATCTTTTCCTAAACAAACAACACCAAGCACACCTATATGCCAATGCACTCTAACTTTTCAAATTTCTTAAAAACATAAGCAAATCTAACTTAAAACTACCATTTTTTATTTATTTTGATCAAGATAGTCCTATATGCATGAGAGACGAAAGATCATAAAGGTCCTGAAAGATTATGAATCCAATCATAAAACCAAAATCCAATGCTCAAATATAATGTCCCAATATCAAGCAAAACTTTTCTTTTTTTGAAGGGAATAAAAAGAAGTTTACTATGCGAGCAAGAAATGAAATATACAAGCTAATCTAGTGTTCTTCTTTCAGTATATGCAACGAAAAGAGAGTTCAATGAACACCCTAACTTTCAGAAAACAAGAAATCCTTCTTTAAGCACAACCAACAAGTAAGAAGCGGATGAACAATAAAAAATACTAAACAATTTTTTGAAATTCCACTCAAATCAATCTTAAACCATCAAAGCAGTAAGCCACACACATCATATTCAATAACACAGGCCTGATAACATAACTGAAAGCAATCAAAATTCCAAATTTTTACAAAGAAAAATGAGGAAAGAGAGTTTTGGACTAATGCCTACTGGGTACCATGCTTCATAGGTGTTGTAAGAGTGTTTCCAAAGCAGCACCACTCCTCGCAAACTAGATACAGGTGGTGGCATTGCTTACTGCTCACTGTGTTCAAGCAGAGGCACTGTTCCTCATAAAAAGCATTGTCATAGTTCCCTGTAGATGGCCAAAACAAGAAATAGAATGATGGATCAGATAAAAAAAGACTAGATAAAGGAAAATACTATCGAATTGAAAGTGGTAACAAAGCATAAAAAACCGAAATGACTAAGATCTGATCAGATCTGGAAATTTCAAACCCAAATAATACAAATCAGAAAGTAGATCTGACTGAAAAGAGTTGAAGAAAATGGAGCCTAGATTCGGACAAGATTTGCAGATTGAGGATGATCAGAACAACTGAATACAACTACTCCCCAGCGGAGTCGCCAGATTTGTTGATCGAAATATTTCACCTCCTGCGGACAGCAAGGTGTTCCTTTGGTCTGAATGGTTCATATCCAGAACAAATAGATCACAGAGGTTGATAACTCTCCCTGGATGCTGTAGATATCTGGAATATAAGGATTTAATAGTTCACCTGTGTACCTACAAAAGAGTTCAACACGAAACGAATCAAAGCAACCAGAATATGATCTACTAATATATGCTAGTGACTAAGGAATCTAGGAATATATATCTAAAATCAAACATCAACAATATATATGGGACAAAAAATCAACTTGCATTAGAAATATGAAGAAGTTTACAACCAAGCATTAGTGTTGACATGCATCTCCATGAAACCAGCTCTTCATCCCCAAAATCTCTGACTCTAGCTCTTTATGCTCTCTCCAAATGATCTTGGGCCAAGAATCAATCCAACAGCATAACAATACCTTCAATGTTCTCCCCTCAACCATGGCTATTAGCTCATATTTATAGGTCTTTAATGGATAGAGATGGTTGAGAAATTAGTGGGTGAGGTGGCCTCTAAGATCCTAGGATGAGGGATCTCGAGCTCAACCAACCAACAGCAGTAGGGATAAGGGCTATATTGAGGCTTATCATCTAGAAGCCTTGAGAAGCTTCTCTTTTTCCCTTTTTACCCAGGGTACCGCGTGTCTTCTTCTATGACAGAGTGGTTCTGGTAATAACCGCCTATGGACCAAGGGCAATGGGCGGTGGCATCGCTTGTGGACAACCGATGAAAGGTGGTGCAAGTAGGGGTATCGCTCCTAGATAACGAGGAATGCGCGGTGCTGGGAATTTGAATGACAAAATGATAAAAAACCATTTAGTCTTCACTCTAGAAGCTGGGATTCAAGGCAAATAGGTATGTCAAATGTCTTATCACATGATGGTGATAGGATTTTGATATAACAGGACATTCCCCTGCTTTGCCTTCAAACTTGGGGATGTTTGATGGAAGCTTAGTTGGCATGGGTGGCAAAAAATCTTGGTGGAAGACGGGGTCGTTTATTAATATAGCGAAATTAGGCAAGTTAAGACGAGCCATGATGGGCAGATTTGACCCCAAGTTGATGTGGGATGGGGCTGCGATGGTGGTGGGGTTTGCAGGTGCATAGTGCATCTGCATAGCTGGGGGTGCTTGCGATGGAACCATTGGGGATGGGCCAATGCTCCCAAGTGTTGTGGGTGGGACGGTATGAGTGGCAAGGAGATTTCCCCCATGTATGACAATAGGGGAAATGTAAGTGGACAGTCCACTGCCCCCCTGTGTGGCAGGAGGGGCAGTGTGTGTGGAAGGGCCATTGGCCCCGTGTGCTGCCAGTGTGCTAGCTTGGATGGTCACTATGGGTGGTGGTAGCTGACTAATGATAGTCTGCATCACTATTCTTGGGCCACTTGGCAGGTTGTGGGTGACAGGTTATGATGTGGACATGAGTCCACTTGCTAAGGTTATGGCGGAAAATGGATTTGGGTTCACACTACCCATGGTGCTTGATGGTGCAGTATGGAGGTCTGGTTCAGACTGATATGGGTCTGAATTAGAATTAGAGTTTGTGTGGCCTTCTGATGGTTGGGAGATTACGGAGAGCGTCTTTAACGGTGTCGATTGAGTGTTCCAAATGGTGGTGGTTCGCCTCTTAGGTGTGAGGAAGATCGTGGAGGATCAATTGTGTTATATTTATGTCTGAAACTTGGTGGGAATGATGTTTGGACCCCGGTTTCAGTGGCTTCCTATTGGCTATAGGTGGTCACTCAACCACCAAGACTGCTAGAAGACAACACTTGGCTTTTTCCTCACAAGTGTTTCTACTCAATCGGAAGGGGTCATTGCCCATTTCGCTTGGCAATTCATCTCAGCAGCCAGCTACTTTGGGGTTCCTGTGGTACTCCTCACAATGAGTTTCTGGGCAGAGCCCAAGTACTTCCCACAGTTGAAGCAGTCTGAGACTTATGTCCTCAAAGACTGCAGAATTATTTGTACTTAGTGTAAATTAGTAAATTTTAAGGCTTACTCAGCGTCATGAACCGAGTTGGGTTAATTAGTTCATATGGTGTATTTGTTTGTTTGTTTTTCTAGTACTTGGTTGTTGCAAATGGTTTATGGATTCATCATGGTAGAGTTCATGTCATTGTGTTTGTGTATGCAAGCATAAATAATCAGAAATTGTTAACAAATACAGTGATTAACCCTTAATGTTTGCTGGCCTAACTAGATGTCTACCTCACACTGATATTCCTCTTAAACCAAGAGAAGGTGCTGGGATCTCAACAAAATGGGACTAATCCCATCCGTATATCCTCAGGTCACCTCCCGAATGCTAGGTTGGTCAACAAGGAGGATGCTTAGCGCCATGAGAAGCCCTCCTTCTCTACCCCCTCTACCTTCTAGGTCCCCCGGTTTTAATGGTTTGGACCAATATAGTAGAGTGCCTAGATCTATATGAGCTTTCCCTTCGTCGTATCCTAGAATACCTTTGAGGGTGATGACTGGGTAAAGGAGGAAGGGGAAGCAAGAAAACATGTTTTTAAGTTGATTTTAGTTAGGCTAGGTTCATTTAATTAATCCATTAACCTTTACTTAGCATTTACACATTGTTTATGAAATAAAATATAGAAAATGAAAGCAGAAACTGAAATTGACTTGCAGTGGTGGACAGAGGTGGCTGGACCACCCTAAGAGTCCTCTGAAACTAAAATTTACTGTCTATTAAACTAAAATGAGAGTTCGTTCTTATCTTGGCTATATTAGTTTTTTCTTTGAACTAGTTAAAACAGAGAGATACTTTTGATATTCTAGAGTAGGGTTGATGACCTCCTTATAATATCTTAGTTTTCTTTTAGCCTCTAAATCTTTCTCACACCACATTTTCTCTTTAAACTTAGAAGTAAGAATATTTTTAATGTTATTGATATTTTGCAATGCAATAGTTTCGTCGATCTCCCAATGGTTTAACCAGGCCCTCATATCTTTATACCAACCTCGCTTGAGTCTTAGATGGTTGTGGCTGAAATTTAAAGCTAGATTAGGAAGTCTATGGTCTCCCATGTTATTGATTTTGTGCTTGTATAATAGGAGCCTAGTCACGGCGAGGCTCTCGGTAGGGGAAAGACACACTTTTATAGGAGAATAGGGTAGGATGTATTGCTTTTAAGTATAATTATATAAGTATCCTAACAATAATTTCTCAAACAAACTATATAATTAATAATGTTCAAAAATAATTATTTTATTTCTTGATATTAGAAAAGAAAAATGCATTGTTTTATGTTTTACTATCTAAATCTATTTCTCACTACATTTATAACTTTATTTAGATTAATACATTATTATCATTTAGAAAATAATTTGTGTTTGTATTTGTGTTTATATATGTGACATTGTTTTATGTTTTACTATCCAAATCTATTTCTCACTAACTTTATTTAGATTAATATATTATTGCTATTTATAGAATAATTTGTATTTGTATTTATATTTATATTTATTTATGTGAATTAAATTTCTTTATTGTTATTTAAGTATTTTATGAAATAAGATATGAAGTTTTGGAAAATCACTAAAACCCAAGTAAATTAAGCCATGAGATATAGTCTACCACCATGAATTAATCAATTCTCCAATTCGACCGGTTTATTCGGTGATATGTAATGCATAAAGTTGCATTCTCCTTCAATGCTATGTTTTATATTGGGAAGCCACCTTTGACTAAATTAGGCATGGAAGATACTTGTTATCCTCACAAAAACACCATGTCACAAGAGTTTTGTGATAAAAGGAATTGCATTGAAGTGACGTTAGATAAAGCATTTGAAATATATATTTCTACATATTAGATGACAAGGATAATGAATTACCAATTATGGAAAAAATATGTAAAGATAATGATTAGACATGGAATTTTTTGAACTCCTACTTCTTATCCTCACACAAACACATTCTCACAAGAGGTTTGTGATAAAAGGAATTGTATTTAATTGATATTGGTCAGCTAAAGAATTTGAAATGTATATTTCAAAATATTAGATGAGGAGTATAGTAAATTTTTAAGGATGCAAAAAAAATATTGAGGATAATGAATTTCCAAATGAGAGAAAAAAGATATGGTTCCTAAATGGATGGAATATGCCCTCCTTATTAGCTATTAGCTATCGTGTGTATTATGCAAAATTAGTGGTATTTGAATGATTTTATTTCTAAATGTTTATAGATAATTAAATATATGTTTTCATTTTTTTCATTTCAACTAAATTACATAATATAATATAATATATGTTTTTCTTTCTTCTTATTTCAACTAAATTACATAACAAAATTTCATTTAAATACTTCATTACAGGTAAGATTCACAAAGTAATTGAGACGAGATTATATTTTATTCATAGAATTTTCTAGAATCCATCTTATAGTGGTGATGTGAGAACATATAATTAAGAGGGACTACTAATATTGTCAGAATAACAATGACTACATTTATGACATCTTACCATTTTCCTTATTATGTGTCTTCATTTCTTTTCATTACAACTAAATTGCATAACAAAATCTCATTTAAATACTTCATCACATGTGATATTCACAACGTAATTTAGAGGAGATGATATTCCATTCACATAATTTTGTAGAATGTCTTGGAAAGGCCAAGTGAGAACATACAATTAAGAGAGACTATTTTTATTATATGAATACCAAGGACTACATTTATGACATCTTACAATTTTCCTTGTAATGAAAAAAAAATATAAATAATATGGAATTATATTTGTTTTGTTATTTCTATTGTTAAAATAATTTTTTCTTCATTTAGATAAATTTTAAAATAAATGTGGCTTTCGCAATAGTTTTACATATTGCAAACAAAATATAATATTTGATTTGAATATACATAATAAATTTTAGTGCCTTTTTCCTTCAACATTATGTTAGATGTGAACCACATAGATGTTATAACCATCTATGTGTGTGTTTTACTTATGATTAACATGGTCGTATTTTGCATAATGTCTATATTTACTTTCTCTCTCACACACACTTTTTAACCACAAAATCTCAACTCTATATTATCACATACTTACACATCTCATTTACACTAAGTTGTAAAATATGATTTTTGATGTAATAAATTTAAAAATATTAAAGTATTGGGCTTTTGAATCTTAAACAACAAATCAAATGCTTGAAATAGATATATAATTTACTCAAACACTTCAATATCTTTATAAACATAAAGATTATAAGAGACAAATTTGTTGTTTAAACAACAAATCAAATGCTTGAAATAGATATATAATTTACTCAAACACTTCAATATCTTTATAAACATAAAGATTATAAGAGACAAATTTGTTGTGTAAACATAGATTATTGCCATCAACCATATAGTTGTAGAAATCTATCTTAAAATATTTTGTTGTGAGAGAATCAAGTCAATATCCATGTGAAATATTATATAAATATCTATGTTTTTTCATTCAATGATTTGGAAATATTACATCATTGAAAATATTATGATGTATGTTAATTAATAATGGTGTTCAAAAGAGAGATTAATGATGCCATTATATTTATTTTATATATATATATATATATATATAAGTTTTTTTTTTTATAATATTAATATTTTGAAAACATGAAAGTTCCTCTAAATAAGAGATCAATTTCTATCCGTAAATGTTTGATTAATTTCAATACAGATTATTTTTTTCACAAAATATTTACAAAATTCAGTTCTTTTTTATTAATTATAAATTGCCAAAAAAATATTTAAAAATTACATACGAATCTACTTATAAAATATATCAAAAATATATTATTCCCAAAAAAAACATATTTAAAAAAATAATGCAAGGTTCAAATAATATTTGATACTTACCTCAACATATTTTTGTTAATGCTCAAAACCAACTACTTGAAAGCTACATTTGCAACAATCTATAAATAATTAATAATAATTTTAAAGGTTATAATAATTAATAATAAGTTTAAAGGTTATGATTCATCCTCTGAGATTAGATAATTAAAGAAAAATAAAGAAAGATTTATTTTCAAAAACTAAATTAGATAGTGAAGATTATTTTATAAGCTCGGTATTAAATAAAATAAATATTATATTTGATGGATCGTTAATATGTTGTGATGGATGGACGAAGACACTAAGAATGCACTTCCCAAAAAAAAACATTGAATAGTAATAACCTTATTTTTTATATAAGATCGAATCTGCGAAAGGGGACAAACATTCATCAAAGCATTTAACATTTTTGTATGTATTTAAATTTTTTAATATTTATATATTTTTTTAATCTTTTTAATTTTTATTTTTAGTTTGTTTAGAAAAATAAATTGCATTTTATTAATAAAAATATAACATATTGTTTAAAGATCAATCAGGCTTTTTTTTCCAAAAAAAAATCGTAATTGTATTTATAAAAAAACGTAATTACATTTCAAAGATGACACAATCAAAATGTTGTCCATTGTCATAAAACCAGACCAAAAAGTCTCAAAATTCTGTTTCATATTCATATGAATCAACAACTCACTTACACCTTCATACAGTCTTACACATATGTATAAGCACATGAAAATATTGTTTAGAGAATATGTAGTAGCAATAATAACTCTGATTTCAAGGTGACTACATAAAACTTTAGAATTAATGTAAGACGCGTTTGTGTGCATATTAATAAATTTCCAGTCATTAAAAATATCTTAAAATTAAGAAAATTTGAAAATTCTTAATTTGGAAAGCTTAATAATATTGTTATAACAATAGAAGAACGATTTTAAAAAACCCAACCTATTGAAACCCTATTGTACATCATTTCCATTAAAAATTATTCCACTAATCAGAAAAAAGCATCAATTGTTTTATAAGTTATTATCATATACATTATATTTAAATCTTTTAACAAAAAAAAACACATTCTATTAATATTAAAAAACATATTGTAAAAAGACATGTCGATCATACTATTGGCCTACTTTTCCTCACTCTCGCGACCCAGGTTCAACAACAACACAATACCAACAAAACACTCAAAGACGTCGGTCCGACGGAGCAAGATCAACCAACAACACATGCGAGGCGGGCACAGTCTCACCCAAGATATCTTAATGTGTAACTGCTAAAACCATGTTTTCGCATGCGACGAGGGATTACAGTCCATTGGTGCACGACCAAGGTGCTCGACAGAGTTGTAAGGATGGAGTCTCTTACTACTCTATAGTGGCGCAACAGTGCGACACAGCCTTGTCCTTGTCAACTTAACAACTGGTGCAACTATGCGACGCAGTCGATTCCTTAAATGTAAATGACAGTAATGTGACTATATTATAACCTTAACAATATTTTAACATGAAATAATACTAGGTGCTCGACAATGCTTCAGTCATTCATTCATTCACTGCTTTTATCAATATTGTGACCTTCATTCAAGCATTAACCATAAACAATGCAAGATAATCAAAAAATCAACATTAACTGTTAAACATTCAACACTCATCAACACAGGAAATAATGTAGAAACCCATCTAGGTAAAAGCATGTGTTTCCTCTTAGGAGGTCACGGGTTCAAATCCAGAGGGGGGTAGTGTATGTACACCTCTGTATACTTTAGAATTTAAATCGCTGCGCAGAGGGGGGTCCCTTGTCCCACAAACAAGGGTGTCTCATACACCAATTTTGTGTCTCGCTTAGCGGTGACCTTAAAAATAGAATTAAAAAAAAAAAAAAAAAAACCACCAAGGTGCTCTTCATCTGGCATGAGAAATATATGGCATCTTGTAGTCTACGACTTCTGGGCTATTTTGAGATATCTCTATTTAACTTAGAAACTCCTTGCTCTCATGCTCTTTGTTTTATGGTTTTCTTCTAACTAATCCTACTAATCCGCACATAGCCTGGATCAACTCTTCTACTCTACTATCTATGCACTCAGCTGCAGAATGACTCTTCAAAACGGTCTACGCACTTAGCTGCAGATACATGGCTCAACATCCTTCTACTATCAGAATCCTATCTGATCTACTCAAAATACTTCTACTATTACCAACTAAACCAACCAAACTACAATCTTTCTGAAGCTAACCCTTATAGAGAATGTGTTCCTCTTATTTATAGAAGTTACAAGACCGTGCAGGGTCAACTTGTTAGATTTTTATCATTAAGCTAGCATAGCATTAGGATCTTTAACTTAGAGAATAACAAGAACAACAATCAAACACGAGAGACAATGAACACAATGTTTATCCTAGGGGAAACCATAAATGGTGAAAACCCCACAACTTCCTCAGAGATAGAATCAGCACCAAAAGTAAAACTGGAAAATAGTAAGATGATCTCCGACAACAGCAGTCTCTCTCTCTCACACTGAGAGAGATTCTCCTCTCTCACTCATGCACCCCAATGAGTGAGTGTGTGTGTATGAGTATGATAAATAGAGAGGCTCTCACTCTCTATTTATATTCTTTCATTCACTTGGAACCCACTCCAACATGTCAGCCTCACTTAACAATTACCTACTAGAGCTGAAATCTCTAGGAGTGTCTAATAACCCTAGTGCCCCACCACTTGTGGGGACTTTGCCTCCTCCAACCAATAGGAGGGTAACACAATTGTGGGGACTATTTCCCCGACTTACAATGACTCACCTAGGGTCGACTTCACTAGGATAGTCTAATAACCCAAGGGCCCCACAACTATGGGGACTTTAACCCTTGACCAATAGGAGGGTTTCCCACAATGACTTGACATGACTTTCTCATTATAGAAACTTCCCAGAATAAACATCGGGGTATGACATGACTCAAATACATTTCAATACATCTCAGAATAAACATCGGGCTACAATACATAATAAATACAGACGAATACATTCTTCGGTTACAAATACATTAACACAACTGAGTACAGCTCAGTTATTACAGTCATAAGTAGCCACAAAAACGTCATGTATTACATTTATGACAGGACATACCCAGCCGCAAAATGTCCTTCAATACATTTAACACGGGACATAACTAGCTGCAAAAACTGTCCTTTAGTCTTCTGTCGACTCAAGCACCTGCGGCCCTTCTTAACGTGTCGCCTTCCAGCCTTAACTCTTATACCTTCCAATCTTCCACCAAGTCTGGGTTCGATTTTCCTCATTGCATCTTTCTCTGTTCTGCGCTTCCTTTCCTTCCTTTACCTACTTTTACTCCATCACACACCTACTTTTCCTCTATGCTCCTATGCTTCGGTCTCTTCCTTTAGCTCTTTTTTGGCCCAACAGGCCCCCAACACTCACATGTGGCTCATCCCAAGACACTAAGCGAACTTATGTCTCTAGTGAAGGCTATGCCATGGGACCAACCTTGTCCCAAAATTCCTTCAAGATGTCTTCCACTTGGGCAACCTCTTGCACTACTTCCTCTGCCTGCTTGGCTAATTGTTCCACAGGGTTGAAATTGATATGTTCTGATGGTCCTTCTTACAGTGACTAAGTAATAAGTTGGAGCTTCTAATATACAGGATGAATGATCCCTATAACTCTTTCGGCCTCTGTGTTCTGTGCCTTAACTTCCTTGTTTCTTTTTTGCTCCTGGTCGTGGAGATTTTTCGCAACTTGTTGGAGTTGTTTCAACTCGACGACCTTTGAAATCTTCTATTTGATCAACAACTTCTTCATGTCTACCTTAACCGTGGTGATCTTTAAATCATATTGTCATGCATATTCCTTGATTTTCTCCATGGCTTCATCCTCCATAAGAAATTCCCATGTCACAGAGACGACTTCAACTGCTTTAGTGCATAGTTTTTCTCCTTGCTTGATTTTCTCAATAGCCTCAGATGTTGTTTTCTTGCGCTCTTCTAGAACCTCATGAGGTGTTCTTGGTATCTATTTCACCTTAAGCTCTTCGACTTGTTTTATTAGGTCTAAAGAAATCCTTGACGGTCGTGCTACCTTTGCATCTGTATCTGCATCTAATTCCTGGACTTCTTCCATAGTGAATTGTGTGACCGCATCCTTGATGGCTTCAATGAGTGCAAGCCTGCTTTGCTCGCGTGTTTCAATATCTTGCTCTTTTTGAGAAGGAGGAACTTGTGAATTTTTTCCATCCTTACTTTCTTTGTATCCTAGTATGAAAGATAATTCTCCTGGATCCTGATTTTGGTCGTGGTAGCGTGCTGAATAGTATGTACTTTTCCCAATGCAAGTTTGGAGAAATATATATCTAGTGTCCCAAATTCATGGACAACATGATCAAATTCTAGTGTCCCTATCTTCATTACTTGCACTTGGTCCTGGAAACAAAACCATTTGTTGGCCTACTTTTCCTCACTCTCGTGACCCAAGTTCAACAACAACACAATACCAACAAAACACCTAAAGACATCAGCCCAACGAAGGAAGCTCAGTTGGCAACACCTGCGAGGTAGGCACAGTATCACCCAAGATATCTTAATGTGTAACTTCCAGAACCATGTTTCTGCAGTCGACAAGGGATTACAGTCCCTTGGTGTGTGAGCAATGTGCACGATAGAGTCGAAAGGATGGATTCGTTTACTACTCGATAGTGGCGCAACAATGCAACACAGCTGGGGTGTGACACAACCTTGTCTTTTTCAACTTAACAACTGGTGAAAATATGCGATGTAGTTGATTCCTTAAATGTAAATGACAGTAATGTGACTATATTATAATCTTAATAGTATTTTAACATGAAATAATACCAAATGATGGAGACAATGATTTAGTCATTCATTCATTCACTTCTTTTTTCAATATTGTGACCTTTATTCAAGCATTAACCATAAACAATGCAAGATAATCAAACATTCAACATTAACCGTTAAACATTCAACACTCAACATTCATCAAAACAGGAAATAACGTGGAAACACATCTGGGTAAAAACCACCAAGGTGCTCTTCATCTGGCATGAGAAATATATGGTGTCTTGCAGTCTGCGAATTACGAAGTGTTTTGAGATATGTCTATTTAACTCCGACTCTCCTTGCTCTCATGCTCCTTGTTTTATGCTTTTCTTCTAACTAATCCTACTAATCTGCACATAGCCTAGATCAACTCTTCTACTCTACTATATGCGCACTTAGCTGCAAAATGAATCTTCAAAATGGTCTGCGCACTTAGATGTAGATCCGCAACTCAACAGCCTTCTACTATCAGAATGCTCTTTGATCTACCCAAAATACTTCTACTATTACAAACTGAACCAACCAAACTACAATATTTCTGAAGCTAACCCTTATATAGAACGAGTTCCTCTTATTTATAGAAGTTACAAGATGATGCAGGTCAACTGAGTATAGATCAGTTATTACAGTCATAATTAGCCACAAAAATGTCTAATTATGACTATAATTAGACATTTATGATAGGCCATACCTAGCCACAAAATTTCCTTCAATACATTTAACACATGCCATAACTAGCCGCAAAAACTATCCTTTAGTCTTCCACCGACTCAAGCACCTACAGTCGTTCTTGACCTGTCACCTTCCAGCCTTAACTCTTCTACCTGCCCATACTTCACTGACTTTGGGTTCGAATCTATTCATCACACCATTCCTCATTGCAACTTTCTCTATTCTGCACTTCCTTTTCTTCCTTTACCTACTTTTACTCTGTCGCGCGCCTGCTTTTCCTCTTTGCTCCTACGCTTCGATTTCTTCCTTTAGCTCTTTTCTAGCCCAACACATACAAGTTCTGGTGGCTAACCTTTCCCCACTCTCGTGACCAAGGTTAAACAGACCCACATGACCAGCAAAACACCCAAAAACAGCAGCCCAATAGAGTAAGCTCAGTCGAAAACACCTGCAAGGTAGGCGTAGTCTCATCCTAGATATCTTAATGTGTAACTACCAAAACCATGTTTCCACAGTTGGTGAGGGATTGCAGTCCCCTAGAATAGCTAAGGAGCTCAACAAATTCGGAAGGTTGGAGTCTTTTAACTAACTTGACAATGGCGAAATAGTGCGACATAGACTTTCCCTTAACAACTTAACAATTGGCGCAAATATGTAGCGTAGATGATTCCTTAAAAATAAAATTCAATGGCGCGACTCTATTGCAACTTAACAGTAAATGAACAGGAAATAATACACAATGCTTCGACGATTCTTTAGTCATTCATTCATTCAACTGCTTTTATCAATACTGCGACATTCATTTAAACAATAAGTATAAGTAATGCAACATAACCAATAACTAATCACAACTATTCAACAAGCACATTCATTTGACACAAGATGTAACGTGGAAACCCAACTGGGAAAAACCACCAAGGTGCTCTTCATCTGCCATGAGAAATATATGGCACCTTGCAGTCTGCAACTTAACTGCAGACTATTTTTAGATATGTATTTTTAGCTCAGACTCTTTCTTTCTCTCATGCTCTCTATTTTATTATGCTTTCTTATACTCCTACAGATCCACACACGGCCTGTATCGACTCAAGTTACTCTACTATTTACACACTCAGCTGCAGACTAACTCTTACAAACTGGTATGTGCACAAAACTGTAGATCCGCGTCTCAATAGCCTTCTACTACTATCATACTTCTCTATGATTCCTTTAAGTATTTCCTCTCTCTCCTAGTAGAACCCTTATACAGAGCAGGTTCTTCCTATATATAGATTCTACAAGAGTGCACAGGATCGACTGAGTACAGCTCATTGATTACAGTCATAAATAGCCACAAAAACGTCTTTCATTACATTTATCGTAGGCCATACTTAGCCACAAAATCATCCTTCATTACATTTATCACGGCCATAACTAGCCGCAGAAACATCTTTCAGTTCATTTGTACAGGTTATAACTAGTCGCAAAAACCATCGTTCAGTATTCTGCCGACTCGAGCACCTACGGTCTTCTTGACCTATCACTTTTCAGCCTTCACTCTTCTACTTTCCCATATATTCCCTTTTCCTTCACCACACTGATCCTCATCACAGCTTTCTTTCCTTCCTTTACCTCTTCCTTCTTAGCTTGTGTTTGTCTTTCCTGCCTTGCGCTTGCACTTCTATTTCTTCCTTGTGCTCTTTCCTAAACCAACAGGCCCCCAACACTCACATGTGGCTCGTCCCGAGCCACTAAGCAGGTCTTATGGTTCTGTAACTAGTTGTGCCATGGGACAAACCTTGTCCCAAATTCCTTCAGAATTCCTTCTACTCGGGTTACCTCTTTCCCTACTTCTTCTTCTTGCTTCACCAATTGTTCGACACAGTCGAAAGAGTTATGTTCCAATGGTTCTTCTTCTAGAAACTGAGTTATAAGATGGAGCTTCTTCTGTACATGATGAAGGATCACTGTAATGCATTCGTCCTATGTCTGTTGTGCTGTAACTTCTTCATTTCTTTGTTTTTCTTGGTTGTAGAGAGTTTTGACTTGCTATTGTAGTTGCTTCAACTTGACTACCTTTGCAATATTCTTTTTGAGCAATAGCTTCTTTATGTCTGACTTAAATACGGTTATCTTTACGTTAGCTTTCTGTGCATATTCCTTGATTTTTCCCATGACTTCATCTTCTAGAATCAATTACCATGTCGTAGAGATAGCATTGACTGATTTAGTGCAGATCTTTTCTTGTTAATTAATGTGCTCAACAGCCTCAGATGCTAGTTTTCTATGCTCTTTGAGTACCTCAAGAGGTGTGCTTGGTTTTTGCTGCACTTTAACCTCTTCTACCTATTTTCTGAGATCCCTCACGATCCTAGATAGTTGCACTACCTTGGCAGATGCACATTCTTCTTCTTGTGCATCTTCCGTGAGGAAATCCATGACTGCACAACATATGGCTTCCTCCAATGTAAGCCTGCCTTGTTTTTTTTCTTTGATATTGTCCTCCTTCTAGCTAAGAAGGACTTTGCACTCTTTTGCCTTCCTTTTTTCCTTCTTAGCTTGATAAGCAAAAACATTTTCTCTGAGCCTAATCTCTGTTGCGGCTGCATACTGCACAACATATACTTCAGCCATTTCTAGTTTAGAAAAATCTAGGGATAATGTCCCCATTGCCAAGATAACGTCATCATACTCTAGCATTCCTATTTCCATTTCATGCTATTTTAATTCAATCTTGAGTAGTGGAAACATCAAGGGCACAACTAATAAATTGATAGGATCAAAACCGTATGTCTTAGCCTCAATAGTGATCTTTACTTCATTTATAGCCTTCATGAGCTTATTGACATGCTCAGTGAGTTTCTTGGATAATTGCAGCTGTTGTTTACATAGACCCTTAAGGATGGTCTTTGCTATGTCTGCAACAGTGTCTATGAGTAGTCTAATGTATTCCTCACCTAAGTTGACAGTATTAGCTGTTTTATCATCTTTACACTTCTTGAGCGGTGGCTCAAGTTGTTTCTTTGTCTATGCCTCTTCTTAGGCCTTCTTCTGCATCTGCACATCCTCATCATTGGGCGTGTCAACTGCATCATACTAATTAGAGCGCTGATCACATCATCATCATATGAACTCAACGACTGGTTATCTTGCGCGTCGCCCCCATCATTTCCTTGTCCATCATCTTGGCCATTTCCTTGGTCATTCCCTTGGCCATTCCCTTGGACCATCTCTTCATTGATGGGAACTTGCCACTCTTGAGTTCAGTCCTAGATGACTGCTTCCACACCCTAGTCGTTGATCATAAAATGGTTCAAGTGTGTTTAATTCTTTGGGTCCTGCTGTGGTTGCAGGATGATATCGTGGACACCATCCTAGAAGTTTATGAATGATGCATACTTTTGGACTATTGCAGATTCCAGTCTATTTTGGTGTTGCACGAATTCTCTTAATGCCTCTGCATGCAGAAAGAACTCAATGTTATTGTCCTTTTTCCTGATCTTTTCTTCCTTGTACTCCCACAAGTTCTGATATTTGGTGCCATGAGAGACCACTGCAACAAATAATAGCTGGTAATCTAGTGGGTCTAACCAAACTATAAAGGAAATCAAAATCAACAACCAGGAGTAGTGGAATTTGGGATTACTTTCCTCCTACACTTGCGCTGCATCTTCTAGCAACTCATTGAGTAAGCATTGTGACCAATTGAAAAACACTCTTGTTGTGTATTGTTCTACTAGTTCCACTGTCTCAACAATGCACTCATTGAGCCGCATCTTGTGCATTAGCTTGCAAGATAATATCTTTGTGACAAACCAAACTATGTTGTCGCCGATAGAGGAAATCAAGAATACTCTATTACCATGCTAGAGGTCATACGCTTCCTTCATCTTTGTTGCATCCCTATTCATGTGCATATATGGTGAAGGGTCGTGTCCTTTCCACGAAAGACCCGTTATGGATGAAATGAGCTCGACATCGACATAATATGGTTTTTTGATCCATAAATAGATTCCATGGTAGCATACCAAGAGTTATTGCACATATGTGCTCACCTGCGTAGTTTGACCAAAATGCAGCATGAGAAGTAGGTTAAGTAGGCCAGTTCTTTCTACACCTCGAGGACACTCCATTGGGACTGCAATTTGTGGTGCAGGCGGCTCGGCTGGAAGAGTGACCATGTACATGTTTATTTCTAGATCTACATGCTTCCTTGTATCATTATCTTCAAATTTGAGTTTCATCAGCTTCGACAAGATGTTCATTAGCAGCGGCACTCCAACAAGGATCTTGGCTTCCACCAAGGTGGAGCATGCTCACATCAAAAGATTCACTTCTGGCACCTCTGGCTTCCTTGGTCCAAAATACGATGCTAGCAGGTTCCACTCTTCGATAGTGGCAGGTTCCGCTTCTCTTCGTGGTGGCAGAGCTCGTGCATCCTCGGTGGCCTTCTGCTTCTGGTTAGGCTTCTCCTTTGGCATCCTTACCCAAGGTTGTGGCATGCATGGGATTTTTTTTTGTGACTCAACCAGTCATAGAACTACAACTGGTATATCAACTGGTGGATTCTAAGATGAACCCGACAGAAGGGCTGAACTAGAGGCCGAACTAGGAGCAGGAACTGTCTATGGAATTTGTCACACCATCGTTTCTGGTTCTTGTTGTGCTTGCTACGTCTCTTGTGATGTAATATATTCAACAATCAGGCACAATAAAGTGATGGTAACGTCATCCTTCTCACTGGTGCTGGAAATGGAAATGAACGCTAGCTTCAGCTCTCACAATTACAAGCTCTGGTTCACTCTTCTTTCTCTCTGTGCAAGTAAAAGGGTTCTTCATGATGAAGGCTCATATTTATAAGCATGCGCTCATCTTGCATGGGATCATTCGATGGAAGAGTGATGTCTTGTTGATCACATGGTATTCCTCCCCTTCGATCTATTTCAGAATTAACTCGCATGCTTGATTGATGATCTGTACCTGTCAGGACAGTTATGGTGAGGACGACGGATGGGACCAAAACACACGCCACCATTTTCCTCAAACTTTTCAAATTAATGACACTTTTTTTTCATAACTACCTAAATATTCTCGGATATCCACGCATTAATAGTGCCTCACTGTCATTCCTGCTCTTTTTGTGATTTGTGTACTCATGTCACAGTCATGTGACAGAACAATTTTATTTCTTATTTTTGTTTTTGTTTTTTTTTCTATCTCTTTTATTTGCTACTACCATCTTGGTAAGGCTTCAATTGGATATCATTTATCATTCCTACAATCGGTGTGTTTTCTAGATTATGCAATTCCACTGCACCTGCCTCAGTGATGTGTGTGACCACATATGTCCCTAGCCAACGTGTCTTCAATTTCCATAGATGTTTCAAAAATATGCTATCATTCAGCAAAAAAATTCCTCTGAATTAGAAATGCTTAGTTCTGATATGGCGATCAAACCATGCTTTCTGCCTTTTCTTCTCTATGCTTTGATGGAACCCAATGACAAAGAGTTCTTCCTCCATTTGAACAAGCTGCGACAGTCTTTTCTCAACAGCATCCACATCCATCATTTTAGTTAGCGTAGCAATCCTTAATCTCGGCACAATATATTCCATTGGAATAATAGCTTCTTGTCCATACACTAGTCTAAATGGAGCATGTCCTGTCAATTGCTTGCAAGTTGTGCGGTACACCCATAGCACAACTGAAACTTTCTGATCCCAATCATCTCTGCATGCATTGCATACTTTAGTTAATTCATTCTCCATAATCTTGTTGAATTCTTCAATCGTTCCATTCGCCTAAGGATGGTAGGGTGTCATTTTCTTATTGTCAATATGGAATTATGCATTAATATCAACAATCATTTTGTTAACAAAATGTGTACCTTGATCACTTAGAAGTATTTTTGGGAAGCCAAATCTTGTCATGAAATTTTCAAATAAAAACTTCATCGTAGTCACAATAGTACAATATTTAACAGGTGCGGTTTCATCCCATCTGGTTAAGAATTTTATTGATGTGATAATATATCGTGCACTAGTCTGTTTTCCTAGACCGCTGATCGGACCAACAAAATCAATGACCCACTTATCAAATGCTTGCAGGGTTATCTGTGGTGCTAAGGCCATCTCATCGTGCATCAACAGTTTTCTTGTTCTCTGGAAAACATCGCAGCTTGGACAAAATATCTTAGTATCCATATGTATGGTTTGCCACCACAAGCGTGGTGTCGTCCTAGAAGACCATCATGCACTTCACTCATTATCCACTTTCATTCGTGGTCAAAAATACATTGACGCAATATTTCATCAGGGCCCATCTTGTATATCTTTCCTGCAATCAACATATAATCAGCGGCTTTGATGATCAACTATTTCTTTTGCACAGTGGTGAACCCTTCAGGCACATAACATGTACTCAAAAGGTGAATTATATCCTCAAACTTTTTATCGACCACGGGGACTGCAAATAACTGTGCATCAAGCAAGTTGTCCTCTAGGCTGGTTGGTTCTTCACAACTTTCTATCCTCAATAGGTGATCAGGCCCCACATTCATTCAACTAGTTTTAACAATGAATTCAAAGTCAAATTCTTGAAACAAGAGGAGCCATCCACATATATTCCCCCCCAACACTGGCTTGTTTACCAGGTATTTTAATGGCGAATGATCAGTTTACATTTCAAAATGTCCACCCAACAAGTAGTGTCAGAAATTTTTTAGTGTATATACCATGGTGAGTCCCCCTCTCTCTATTGTTGTGTAGTTTTTCTCTGTCATCGATAGTTTTCTGCTGGAAAAATCAATGGGGTGGTCAAGCATGCCCTCACTTGGTTGTGTTAGGACTGTGTCAAGACTTTGTTTTTGGTGTTGCTGTTGTTTATATATAGGTGTGGTCATCTTTTGAAAGCTTATATTGGTGATATTTGGCTAGATAAATAGAATTTCTTTGTGATTGGTACGGTATTCCTAATAGTAAATCTGAACAATCCAAGGGGGAAACATCATAGAGAATGGTGTCTTTGAATTGGCCTATAGCAAAGGTGACAAGGGATCGCTCAGATTCTAGGAGACAGGGACCATCCTCCCTAACCCACCCGAGCTGATAAGGGTGTGGGTGTGGAGTAGTAACCAGGTTAAGGTGGTCGATTAGGGCTTGAGATACCAAATTCTTCTGGCTGCCATTGTCCATAATCAGTAAGGCTAAATAATTTTTGATTTGGCAATTACGAGTGAAAAGTGGTTGGGTTGAGGAGTTTGAATCATCCTGGGTCATTAGGATCAAATAGGGATCCACTTCGGTGGGATTGTCTAGAGCGACTTCTTCAGTGTCCTCCGCTGGTGGAGTCTTAATGAGCTCTGTGAGTAAGGCTTTGTTGGTCTTTAGATTTTGGAGGGTTAGACAATCTGAGCAGTTGTGTGTGGTAGCCTTATGGAATGAACACCAAGGTGTCCTTGTATTTGTATGGCTAACAGGATTTTGAGGTCGAGTAGGTGGAAAAGGACCTGAAGAGTTGGAGATGGTTGTTTGAGAGGGAGAGGCATTAGGGTTGGGGTGGTATTGAGGAGTACGACCCCTAGGATAAATCTTTCTTTCGATAGCCAATTCTCTCTGAAAAACTTTATCTAATGTTGGATTTTCGAACAGCTCTACCTCTCTATGAAACCAGATCTATAAACCAGCAATAAATTTAAGACCAACAATAAACCGTCAATGGATGTATTCTTTAAATACAACAACTACTACTCTATAAAATATAGCTGGTGCATTCTTAACACCAAAGGGCATTACCGTATACTGGAACGAGCCCCATTCTGTTGCAAAGGTGATCTTGGATCGATCTTCTGGATGTATTCTGATCTGGTGGTAGCCTGAAAAGCCATCAGTGAAGGAGTAGACCTCCTATCCTCCCACATTTTCTAATACCTCATAAGTGAATGGTGTCGGAAATGGATCGTGAAGCAATGCATCGTTGAGCTTGCGCAGATCGAAACAGATCCTGATGTCCCCTTTTGTTTTCTTCTCTTGCACGACCATGGGGATAACCCATTCACTTTCTTCTACCGGCTCAATGATGCCTGCTTCTAGGATCTTATCGATTTTGTCCTTTACTTTTTCTTTGTAGCACGGATTCAATCTATATGGGCGCTGCTTGACTGGTCTAGCATCCTCCTTCAATGGTATCCTCATAACTCCCAGGTCTCCAACTATTCCCTTCATTTCTGTGAACTTGGTGGGAAATAGGTCCTGATAGTTGTGTAACAAATCTGCAATCTATCTGACTGTTTCATCGTTCCAATAGTCTCCAATAGAGGAAAACTTAGGTTCTGCGTCTGTGCCAATATTGATCTTTTTAATCTTGATGGGTTCGGTGATTGATGGAATCTCTAACTATGGTCCCCCAACATCGCGAGTCCCTTCTGACTCTGGAATGTTGGTGTTGCGAGGATCCTCATCCTCATCCTTATCTTCATTGTCTCACTTTGCTGCGAAATTATAGCACTCAAGCGTGGCTTGCAACTGGATGGCCCACTCAGGTTGAGCCTGTACTGAGATGGTACAGTCCTCAAATATCTTGATCTTGATTATGTCTAGGGCCTGAGCAATACTTGGATGTTCTGATTCAAACACGAAGGTGAGTAGGAAACTGTCTATCATAAGTGACCATATGGTCGTCCCCTTGCGCAACTCAGTCTCTGTGTACCAGTTCCTTGGAACTCTGTCCAATGTGTGAATGAATCGATGAACCCATTCATCCTCGGGAATGTCCGACCAGTTCTGTTCACATGTCTGAATGTGTGTCCAGGGATCAGTTTCTCCTGTGTACTTCTGCTGGACATACTCTTTGTCGACAGAAAATCTGATCGCCATCAATCTTTTAATATCATCCCATGATGCGATATTCTCTTTATGCACATACCACCATCTTGCAAGTGTGGCTCATACTGCAAGGTCCATAGCTGCGATCCTCTGCTCATAAGGAATCTGTTGCTCAAACTGCTCAAGGAAGTCCTGGATATCTGTCAGACCATGATATGATGGAATATCAGTGATCTTTGTGCCAATCCATCGTAGCGACTTACTCATAAACGCACATCTGTGCGCTGAGATTTCGTAAAGTCTGTTCTGCCAGTTCTCTAGACCAACATCGGAATCCGATGTGCATGAGCTGTCGCATCGCCAACTAATGTTCCCTTTTGCGGTTGGATTGATGTAGTCATTTTGGTTCGCAGTCATCTGGTAGAGACTATCCATGTTTCGTGCCTCCTCCTCTGCTCGGATAGGTTCAATGTATCTAGGACCCTGGTGAGGATCCAACGGCACGATGACCCGGATCTGTGAATCCTCAAAGGTCATTTGTCTTCTCTTTAGGTCGATGATATCCTTGCTACCGATCGCCCAATCAATACTTAATAATGTTGGATACGGTCGACTGTCTCCAATGATTTCTATAACCTCGAATTCCGCAAAACTGCGAACTCCGTTAATGTCAACTGGCACCTACGACAGTCGACCCAATGGTGATACTCGCTGCTGGTTAGCTAATCTCAGGTGGATAGGCGATCTGACTAACTGAGGGCTACCCATATGTTCCCATGTCTGCTTAGTTATAACATTCACCTCTGATCCTAGATCTAAGACGACTTCATCCATTTCAAATTCTCCAATCTGTACTGTGAGCTTCATCTCTCTTCTGGTCCTTGTATGTCCTGTAATATTATGAACAGCGTGGTGTGCACTGCCCGAGAGAGAAGGTTGTTGATACTGATCTATGATGCGCTATAGCTCGCCGATAGCTTTTTCATTTCTCATGAGTTTCAAGCAACTGCACAGGAAGGATTGTACACTTCCTGTCGATTCATCCTCATCGCATCTTCCCGATGTGGTAGCCTGCGGTATCTATTCAAGGCTATTGCCACAAGGTTCTTGCTGCGGTACGCCCCTAGATGGCGGTACCTGCGATCCTAATTGCGTAGGTTCATCAAAGGAAGCCTTGGCTTCATGAAATGTCTCTTTATTCTTCTGTAGGTCGAATGGTATTGCTTTACTAGGAGCTCTGTGCACCCACTCCTGCCCTATGTTCTTTTTGGTCTCCTACGATGTCCTACTAGTAGAAACGGTGCTATGAGTCACAATATTGACTCTTGGTTTTGGCTCTTCCTGCTCAGTAGCAATAAGTTGGATGTTCTGGTGTACTGCTGGCTTAGGGTCTTTGATCTTAGCTATCAAGGTAGGACACTCCTCTATGGTATGATCATAAGATTTGCAGTAGTTACAAGTGGTAGTGGGGCTCTGATAGTCCCTAGCATAGTGTCCTACAACTCCGCAGTTATAACAAGTGATTGGTCCGCAACCATGGCCAAAAAATTCTCCTCTACCGAAGCCTTCTCCTTGTGCAAAGCCTCCTCCACGGCCTCGTCCTCTGAATCCTCCTCCACGGCCACCGTAAGTCGGATCAGGCTGTGGTCTTGCTGCTGGACCCTGTGTTTCTGACTGGACTCTATATACGTCATGTTTTCTATCTAACATGAGATCATAGGCTCGGCAATCCTGTTCATCATGTCCGACAGACTTGCAGAAGACACAGTATAGGTTCTTAGGTGTCTGTACATACTTCTGAAGCAAAGGGCATTGCTGAGGCGGATGTCCTTATGTTTTGCATATTTCACACCATGGCCTTTGCGTTCGTGGTAAGGGGTTAGGATCCCCTGACGCTAAATATTCTGCAAAGAATGGACAGTTGTATTTGGTATAACCTTGTGCTTTACATCGTAAGCACCATATGTCTTTCATAACCTCTTTTCCTTTCTTAAGTTCATGTATCTGTAACGTGAGGTTGGCCAACTGGTTCTGTAGAGTTGTCATGCCTGTGCTGGTTTCAGCTAAAGGTGAAGTTTCTAGCTTCATCGCCATCTCCAACGCGTCATCCTGCATCTGGAGTTTCTGCTGTTTTAGTGGTAGTCTGATGTGAGGGAGCAGTGCTGCAATAAACGATTCCTTATGCCGCTCCGGCGCAAACTCAAAGCTTACTTGGTCTATAAGAGATTTGAATTTCTGGTCAAAGTCCCATACTGACTCTGATGGTAGCTGCTTAATATCCTTGAGCTCTGTTATGCACTGAGATTCAGACTTAGGTTTCTTGAACTCTTTAATCATGGCGTTCTTGACCTGGGAAAGTGTCTTGGGTATTGTGGTATACTTTATGTACCATGTTAAAGCTCGATCTCTGAGTGTGGTGACCAACTGTACAAGTTTAAGGTTATTGTCATTGATTGTTTTAATGGTCCACATGGCTTCACATAGAAACCAATGCTGTTCCGGGTCCTCTGCTCCTGTACCCTTAAAGGTAGGTAGCTTCATATCATCTCCCATTCTATTTCTCTGCGGTGGGTTCTGATTGACTGGATTACTACCACTCGGTGGTGTAGGTGAAGGTGATGTAGCGGTAGTAGGTACTGTCTGTGAGCTATTGGATGGAGTACCTACGGGATTAGTCTGAGTCCCAGTCTGTTTCTGTGGGGTATAGGGATGGTAAGGGATACCCCCCTCTAGTTCTTCTGTGGTACTAGGACTCGGTTGCCTAATATTGTCTGAACTGTCTCCAAATACAGGAGAGCCGAAAGCTACTTTATATTTCTTGCCACTACATGTTCGTCCAATGTCATCAAAATCACTTTCAAACTCTTGTGACATTACTATCTTTACTTATTCATCTGAAATCATGTCCATTACTCCTTTTTCATGTAGCAGCATCTTAATGGACAAGTTTAGGGATTTTAGGTACTTACCACTATATCCTTTGAAGAAGTACCGCTCAGCCTCGCTGAAGCTTTTTCTCTGGTCAACTGCAAATTTTGTAACAAAGCCTCCTAGCACACTTGCTAGCCATAAGTCCACTACTCTCTTAATGGGATTGTCAAGGTTCTACACGGTCTGAATTAGCTCCGGTGTCTAGACAATGTTTCTCTTCTTTTTGAATATGTTCCTATATGTCAACTTTGATAACCAGTTGTAAAGCTCATTTCCATAGGTTGCAAAAAATATCGCGTGTATATTTGAAGCGATATGCTTTTGTAACCAGTCCTCTATGCTCAATTTAGGGCTCCGATTTTATTTCTTGGAAAAATCCCTTAAGTTTGAATCCAGCCACTAGTGAAACTCTTCTCTAGTAGGATGCCAATAGAACATTAGTGCTCAGTTGTTCAAAACCGGCAATAGAACCATTTGTTGGCTGTGATGGGCAGACCCAGGTTTACTATAATCAACCAACAACACCCCTAGCTCACTGGCCCTTTTGGCAATAGACCGCAAAGTGGTCTGAAGTCTCACCCGAAGTGATTCTAATGGGTTGGCCAAGGACTCAAGTGTCTTGGACCAGGTTCTGTGGAAATCCTACTTGCGACTCGCAGCTCTTCTAGCCGCGAGATCTCTTTCTCTACGGGTCGCACGATCTTCTGCTCGCGTCGCGCGACCTCCTCGTCTCGTAGCTCTTATAGCCGCAGGATATTCCTTTATACCATCATGCGGTCCTTTTCTACGTCGTGCACTTTCCCTGACTCGCGATATCTCCAACCTTACCGTGTTGCCGTGCAGCGTGCGACACGCAGCTCCTGCCCAATGCTAAGTCCTTAACCTGCGGTATCGCGCACCGCAGCTCCTCTGTCGATGCGGTATCACCTCTCTGTGATATCCTACCTCTGCGACTTAGCACACTTAGCGTTGCTCGTGTCGATGTGCAATACTTGACATACAATGTTGTTCAATACAACGACTAGTGACCATTTCACGCAAAGCATAAATGAACCACATACAACATGCCAAAGACTTCGACTTATGTTTATCCTTCTATGTTACTGTGAACTGATTAATACATTCATTCATTAAACTGTAAACAAAGTCCATGAAATGACTGAGAACTGCATAAGTAAACATAACACATAAACCAATCACATAACACTTGATTTTAATGTGGTTCACCTCCAGGATGGAAGTTACGTCCACAGAACTGTGTTTTTCTTATAGCTCAGGGGAAGGTAAAACATAGTTCTGCTGCACCGCATATGCATCCCTAGATATTCTCTCTTAGATCTCTTTTCTTCTCTATATTGCTCTCTTACAATATACTCTTCCCTCTCTGTCGATCCCGGTGGATCGTTACATGCACGCTCTATAAGCCAGCTACTGGTTACAGTAAGATTGCTACCGCTAATAACAGAACCAGAGCTCAACTCTATTACAACAAAATATAACTATGAGCTAATAGACTCAATGGCTAACTATATGTTATCCGACTAGCTGGATGGCCTAAAATGCCCAAAATGCCAACCTTTTACAATACAAAATATATCCCTTTATAGGCAGCCCGAGGGTCTTGCCATTACAACACTGTGGGTCTGTCCCAACAGTCACCCAAACCCTAACTAGTGACAGTTGGCCATATCTGTACTTGAGGTAGCCGCTTTCCATCACACCACAGCTCTCTGCAGCCTTCCATGCTTCCCGGCACTGATCATGGGTACTGTACACCGCTTCGCTTTTCTATCCTTCACCTTCAATGCTTCAGCCTCGTTGCTCCTTCTCCTTTATGAGGGTCACTGAGCCCTCCTGTCTTCCGCCGCTGCCTTCAATGCAGTGGGTGAGCTCTCTCTTCTCGGTCGCATGGTATCGTTGCCTTTCTTGAATTTTCTATCTTAAAAGTCATGGTTTCCGGCTCTGCTCTGCAGCTGGAACCGTGCTACGGCGTCATAGCTCTGTCTTATCTTCTTTCCACCAAAACTTATCTCTCCGCTAAACTAGCAGCTTATTCTGTAGCTACGGGACCCTACTTGAACAGTAGTTGTAGGCACAGTTTGCAAAAGAAGTCGATGTAAAATTGAATGCTTTGTGAAGGAAGTTGTTTGATTTAATGCCATCTCATCCATAGAGATTGTACATACCCTAGTGGGTAGAAGCGGGTTCTCAATGCATCAGAAAGTTGAGTCCAAGTTCTGATGGGTGTGGAGGATGAAGTTCCTGGAGTAGTTCCAAGTTCCACCACGAATTGTGGTATTTTCTTCCTCAGTTTCCCACCAGGTTTGTGCAAGGCCTTCAAGTTGTAAGGAGGAAATTTGAATATTTATCTTCACAGTGAGTCCTGTGCATGTGTCAAAGTAGGTGGAGAGGCTACAAATCCATGAATCAACAACTTCTCCATTGGTTTTCCCCGCAAACTTAGGGAGTTGTATTCTAGAGTCCAATCGAAATGGGCCTGGATTGGACTGTTGTTGCATCCTCAACAACTCGTTGAGTATAGAAGCAAGCTCTTGGACTGGATTTGAAGTATTGGAATCTGATTCTATTGCCAAGGGATCTCTTCGAGGAGGCATGGTGATGCCAACTAAAGATCACAACCAACGTAGGTGGTTAGAAAATCTTGAAATAGAGGAAAAGAGCTATAGGCCTAGAGAGAGAAATTTGTATTGTTTTATATTTGTGAACCTCCTCTCTATTGTAGATGAGATCTGTGCACCCTTGGGGATATGAGATCTCTGTATTCACTTGCATTCATCAACGTGGAGGCTAGTGAAATATGGAATGTTTCATTAAAAATACCCAAAAAAATTTGTTGGAGCCCATAGTCAAGATCTTAAAGATTTGATACCATTTTATCTGTAGCGCACTTATTTTCTATGGTGCAGTCAATGAAGTGCAGGCTGAACCGGCATTGTTCCAGCTGAAGACAATGCTTAGCTCTCGGAGATGCACAGAGGTGAAAGGAAGTGCATAGAAGGTGTAGCTACGAGTGCCCTAGATGTGAGGAGGTTCTAATAGGGCAGCGTGATGAAGGAGGAGCTATGCTCATTTTCCCATGAAGTTGGAATATTTCAGCAAGAGTGTAGCATCAGTTTGGCCTGCTCCTACTTGCTCAGCATATTCCGGCAAGAAGAAGAAAACCTCTAGTGAGAGAGAAAGACTATGGGGAAGGCTAGCTCTTTGTATGGGATGAAATCACAAATGGATTGAAATACAAGAGGCTGCCATGAATGAGGCGCTCTAGATGCTTCACGCTAAACCCTAAAAACATGACAAATAAGCAAAAAGGAAACACATAGAGAGATACATGTTTCAACAAAAACAAAGAAGACCCTTTTTATTAGGGAGCGTCCTCTTATATAATGAGGAGATTTATTATTTGCATAAATAAACATAATTAATTAATAAACCTAATTTATCCTTTTTCTATCTTCTCCATGCTGCCTAATTCCTCCCTATTTAGATCTAGAAGTGTCTCGGCTTCCATGAGAAGGTGAGAAACATTCTATGCAATACTTCAGCTGTGATCCACTTTTCCTGAGTTGGGGTTTGTCCTTGACGAGCCACGAGATAAGAAGTGTATATCCGGTGCCTTGTAGAACGGGTCTTAGTGTACAAGAGAGTGTCTTTGGCCAAGGGGAGTTGAAAGTATAGAATGTTTTCGACTGGATGAGTAATGATGACTGGTTCCTCTAGTAGGGGGCACTCAAACAAATTTAGATGATTGAAATTAATGACATTGTGGATTCCCAGCTGTGGTGGAAGATCCAATCTGTAATCATTTTCTCTTATTTTGTCAAGGATACTATAAGGGCAATATCTTATTGGCGGGAGCTTGTGATGCTGGCCTTTGAAGCGTTTTTTATTCAAGTGTAACCAAACTTTATCTCTAAGTTGAAAGGTCAGGAACTTCCTTTGTTTTTCATGGCGTTGCTTGGCTTGATCTTCAGCTGCTTTGAGTCTTTTTGTGACTGCAGTGTGGCATTGTGAAATTTGTTGTAGAAATCATTGGGCTGAGATTTGTTCCTTCTGTTAGTGCACGATACCTTGAGGAGCTAAAGTGAGTGGGAGCTCTGTTGGAGATGCTGGTTGGAAGCCCAAGCAAAGTTCAAAAGGAGAAAACCCGGTAGAGGAATGTGTGGCCTTGTTGTAGCTATGCTGGAGGATGTGAAAATAATTGTCCGATTGTTTGCTACATCCAAAGTGAGTTCTAAGAGCATGAACCAAGACCCTGTTCACCACTTCTATTTGGCCATCCATTTGAGGATGGAATGCTGTGGAAAACCTGAGTTTGCACCCTAGTAGCACCTAGATTGTCTTCCAAAATGTGATTAGGAAGAGAGAATCTCTATCTGATATGATAATGCTTGGTAGGCCAAAATGTGGCCAAACATGCCAGAAGTATAACTCTGCTATTTGTGCTATTGTTGTAGTTTTTGTGCATGGAGTAAAAAGTTCCATTTTGCTGAAGCAGCATACCACTACCCAGATTGCATCATGTTTCTTTTTGGTGGTTGGGAGTCCATTGAGAAAGTACATGGATATTGACTCCCAAGGCCATGAAGGAAGAGGCAATGGATGATATAATCCATGTTTTCGGTTGGATGGCTTGGATTGGGAGGATAATGCACAAGCTTGAATAAATTTCTCAACTTGGGGCTGCATGGAAGGCCAAGGGAAATGGCGTTGCAGATTTTGGATGGTATTTGTGGTACCGAAGTGGCCACCATAGGTTGAAGCATGCGCCTCCCTGATGAGAAAGATGCATTCCTGTGAGTGTGGAACACATAGAAAATTGAATTTATAAAGCCAACCATCCCGGATAGTGTAGTATAGGAAGGGGGTCTGATTGATCTATGTGGGTGTGTGCAAGGCTATCCAAATATTTTGAAAGTCTAGGTTGGTAGCATATTTGTCCTTCTATGTGTCATAGTTGGTACAACGCACCTCTAGAATGGAGATGACTGTAGTAAGTGGCCGACTGAGAAAATCAATGATCTTATTCAAAGTTCCTTTCTTATATCGGATGACCAAGTGAAAGTGTTGAATGTAGGAGGCCCATTTAAGGTGCCTTTGTTCCTGAATATTTGATTGTGAATTAATGAAAATCAAAGGATGGTGGTCTGTATGCAAGATGGTTTCTTTACCAAGCAAATAATTTCTCCATTGCTTGAGGGCTTGAACTAGGCTGTAAAACTCTTTGTCATAGATGCTATAGTTCATCTTGGTCTGGGAAAGAGTTTCGTAGTGATAAGAAATGGGGTGGCGTCCCTGTTTAAGCATGGCCCCAATAGCATATTGTGAGGCATCGGACTCAATCTCAGAAGGTTGAGACGGATTCGGTAGATGTAAAACCAGTGATGAGCATAGGGCTTCCTTGAGCTGAGTAAAATGACTAGTGGCTTCATTAGTCCAATTAAATGTTGAAGCACTATTAGAAAGTTGATGTAAAGGATGAGCAATATGAGAAAATTGAAGAATGAACTTATGATAGAAATTTATACCACCTAGAATTATTTTGAGCTCACTCACCAAAGAAGGGAGTGGAAATTGCTTCAATGCTTTGATACGGGTTGGATCCGATTGAATACCTTCTGAATTGACCACAAATCCTAGATATGGAACTGTATTCTAACCAAAATATGACTTCTTTTCTTTCACCTGCAACATGTTGGCTTGGAGGATTTGGAGAATTTGTCGTGCATGCTGCATGTGTGCATCCCATGTATGGCTGAAGATGAGAATGTCATCTAACTAGATGACCACCATGCGGCCCAAATGTGGTCTAAAAATGTCATTGATGAGCCTCATAAATGTTGTTGGAGCATTGGTGAGGCTGGAGGGCATGAATTTCCATTCATAAAGACCAAATTTGGTCTTAAATGTTGTATTCCATACATCATCTGGGTTCATTCGAACCTAATGGTAACCAGTTGTCAGATCTAGTTTGGTGAACCATTTCTCTCCTTGGAGGTTGTTGAGTAACTTCTCAATTCAGGGTAGTGGGTAACGGTTTTTTATAGTAGCTTTACTGAGGGCCCGATAATTAGTGACAAGGCGCATGTCTGGGGTATATCATTTGGGAATAACAAATGCAGGAGACGCGCAAGGAGAATAAGAGGGTTGGATATGACCCGAGTTAATGAGTTTTGTCAATTGTTTTTCCATTTCCTTTGTTTCTGTGAGAGCCAACCAGTAAGTGGGGGCATTAGGTAAGGCGGATCCGGGGATGAGAAGGATTGAATGGTCTATGTGCCTGGAGGGGGGGAGGCCCATAGGAGGTTGAAACACATCAGCAAATTCTTTGAGTAGGGGATTCATGGCTTCAGGAACAGGATGAGTGGTATTGTTTGGTAGTATAGGGTGCACCAAACCGAGAGATATACACTGATTAAGTTGGACATGTGGGGTTTTCTCGGTAGTAGAATGGTTTTTTGGTGTTACTGCTATTAATATATAGGTGTGGCCATCTTTTGAAAGCTTATATTGGTGAGCTTTCGATAGATAGATAGCATTTCTTTGTGATTGGTAGGGTATTCCTAATAGTAAATATGAACAATACAAGGGGGAAACATCAAAAAGAATAGTGTATTTGAATTGGCCTATAGCAAATGTGACAAGGCATCACTCAGATACTAGGAGACGGGGACCATCCTTCTAAACCCATCCGAGATGATAGGGGTGTGGGTGTAGAGTAGTAACCAGGTTAAGGTAGTTGACTAGGGCTTGAGATACCAAAGTCTTCTGGCTGCCATTGTCCATAATCAGTAAGGCTAAAGAATTTTTGATTTGGCAATTATGAGTGAAAAATGGTTGGGTTGAGGAGTTTGAATCATCCTGGGTCATTAGGATGAAAGATGGATCCACTTCGGGGGGATTGTCTAGAGAAACTTCTTCAGTGTCCTCTGCTGTTGGAGTATTAATGAGCTCTGTGAGTAAGGATTTCTTGGTCTTTAGATTTTGGAGGGTTTGACAATATGAGGAGTTGTGTGAGGTAGCCTTATGGAATGAACACCAAGGTGTCCTTGTATTTGTATGGCTAATAGGATTTTGAGGTCAAGTAGGTGGAAAACGAGCTAAAGATTTGGAGATGGTTGTTTGAGAGGGAGAGGCATTAGGGTTGGGGCAGTATTGAGGAGTACGACCCCTAGGAGCAATATTTGTTTCAATAGCCAATGCTCTCTCAAAAAATTTATCTAATGTTGGATTTTCGAACAACTCTACCTCTCTACGGAACCACATCAATAAACCAGTGATAAATTTAAGAATGAGTACCTCTTTTGGGTCTAGAATGTGGAGTTGTAGGCACAATTTGCAAAAGAAGTCAATGTAACCTTGAGTGCTTTGCGAAGGAAGTTTTCTGATTTTATGCCATCTCATCCATACAAATTGTACATACCCTAGTGGGTAGAACCAGGTTCTCAATGCATCAAAAGGTTGAGTACAAGTTCTGATGGGTGTGGAGGATGAAGTTACTGGAGTAGTTCCAAGTTCCACCATGAATGTGGTATTTTCTTGCTCAGTGTCCCACCAGGGTTTTGCAAGGCCTTCAAGTTGTAAGGAGGAAATTTGAAGCTTTCTCTCCTCAGTGAGTCTTGTGCATGTGTTAAAGTAGGTTGAGAGGCTATGGATCCATGGATCAACAACTTCTCCATTGGTTTGCACCACAAACTTAAGGAGTTGTATTCTAGTGTCCAATTGGAATGGGTCTGGATTGGACTGTTGTTGCATCCTCAACAACTCATTGAGTACAGAAGCAAGATCTTGGACTGAATTTGAAGTATTGGAATTTGATTCTACTGCCAAGGGATCTCTTTAAGGAGGCATGGTGAGGCCGACTGAAGATCGTAACCAACATAGGTGGTAATAAAATCTTGAAATAGAGGAAAGGAGCTGTAGGTGTAGAGCGAGAGATTTGTATTGTTTTAGATCTGTGAACCTCCTCTCTATTGTAGCTGAGATTTGTGCACCCTTGGGGCTATGAGATCTGTGTATTCACTTGCATTCATCAACGTGGAGGCTGGTGAAATATGGAATGTTTCATTAAAAATACCCAATTTTTTTTTGTTGGAGCCCATAGTCAATATCTTAAGGCTATGATACCATTTGATCTATTGTGCACTTATTTTCTATGGTGCAGTCAATGAAGCGCAGGCTGAACTGACATTGTTCCAGTTGAAGACAATGCTCAACTCTTGGAGATGCACAGAGGTGAAAGGGAGTGCACAGAAGGTGTAGCTGTGAGTGCTGTGGATGTGAGGAGGTTCTAACAGTGTAGCATGATGAAGGAGGAGATATGCTCATTTTCCCATGAAGTTGGAATATTTCAGCAAGAGCGTAGCATCAGTCTGGCCTGCTCCTACTTGCTCAGCATATTTCGACAAGAAGAAGAAAACCTCTAGTGGGAGAGAAATCCTATGGGGAATGCTATCTCTCTGTATGGGAGGTGATCACAGATGGATTGAAATACTAGAGGCTTCCATGAATGAGTCACTCTGAATGCTTCACACTAAACCCTAAAAATAAGACAAATAAGCAAGAAGGAAACACAGAGAGAGAGACGTGTTTCAGCAAAAACAAAGAAGACATTTTTTATTAGGGAGCGTCCTCTTATATAATGAGGAGCTTTCTTATTTTCATAAATAAACATAATTAATTAATAAACCTAATTTATCCTTTTTCCATCTTCTCCACGCTTCCCATAATAGATTCTAGAATTCATGCAACAAGTCTATGATCTTCGCGATTGTCTCATTGTCCCAATAATCTCCTATCTTGGTGAATTTTTTTTTTTTGGCGAACCAATATTAACTTTCTTGATTTTCAGTGGCTTAAGGAACTATTTGCTCGAAATACCACTTCCTTCCACCTCACGCGTACCCTCTGATTCTAGTATGTTAATGTTGGTAGGGTCATCATCTGGGTCTCCACCCAAATTGTAACAGGCCAACAATTGTTGGATGGTCGCGATGCACTGGTGTGAATTTGCCACTTCGACAGGGATTTCAGTGAATATCTTCTCCTTGATTATTTGAAGCGCAACATCAACTGTCAGCTACTCATTAGAAAATGAAAGGGTGCGCACAAATTGTTTAACCACCTTGTCCCAATTTTGAGTTCGTTGTCGCAACTCCATGGATTTATACCAGCTTTCGGGTGTCATTTCCAAAGTGTGTATGAAATGATGGAACCATTCCTGTCGTGGGTATTCTGCAAATGTTGTTTGAAACTGATTGAGATATTCAACAGGGTTCAACATCTCTATGTAATTTTGACTAAATATTGTGACTTGTTCACCGAATTTGACTTCTAGCAATCTTCTGCATTGTGAGCATTCATATATAGACTGCTTATGCATACCCCACCATCTAGCAGGCTTAGCTTTCTACACATAATATAACACAGACAAGTGCTACAATTCTGTTACCAATCCTTCAAACTCACTTAAAAAGGTCACAAGGTTAGCTAAACCCTCATACGTGGGTAACTCCCTCAACTAATTCTCTACCCTTCACATAGACCTTGTAACTCTAGCGCATATCCTCATAGAGACCTCATGCAGTATGTTTTTCCAATTCTCTAATCCCTCTCCCAAATCTGATGTGCATGAGCTAGTACTCCTCCAGACTAGGTTCCCATCTGCTGTTAGATTGATGTAATCATATTTTAAGGCATTGATATTATAGATATGGTCTGGATAACCACTCTATCCATCATTGTAGACTGGTTTGACCTATCATTTTCCTTTCGGTGGATCAATGGGTGACACTGCCCTCATCTTGTCATCCTCAAATGAGAGGATCATTTTCTTAAAATTTAGGATGGTATTATTGTCTATTTCCCAATCTATCCTCAGAAGCATGGGATATGGGTTTGTGTCATCGACAATGTTCATAACTTCAAAGTCTGCAAATGTGCACAGTCCCTCAATGTCAACAGGAACTTAACTCAACCTACCAATTGGTAGGACCTTCCCCTGGTTTACAAGCCTCAACTGAACAGGGGACCAATACAAGCGCAGCTTTCCCATACTCTCCCAGGTTTGTTGCATCAAAATATTGACGTTCGACCCCATATCCGGGATAATGTAATCCATTTCCTAGTCTCCTATATGTGCAGTCATTCTCAACTCGTTCCCAGTTTTGAAATTATTTTTAACATGGTTAACTCTTTTCTCAGGTTGCGATGGGGTTTGTTCTATAAGCACTTGTAGTTCTGTGACAACACATTTATCATGGATCAGTGCAAATCAACTTGACAAAAATGAATTTAGATTACTAACCTTGTTTGGAGCCTTCTTCCGGAATAGCTGTTGGAAATGTTCAGGCATCTCCTTGTCTTCAGCTGAAGTCGACAGTTGTTATAGATCTACAAACTTCGGTCACACGTCTAAGAATACTTGCTTCTATTTTTTAACATCAAATGGTACTTTCTTATGCGCCATAGGGTCGCACCTGTGGTAGTTCCTACGGTATATTATAATCATCTTGAGTTGCAAAACCTCCTTGTGTTAGGACAACAACACTTGGTTCTCTCATCTCAACAGAAATAATCTAAACATTTAAGTTAGGATTTGGATTTGGATTTTGTGTGGGGTTAGGAACTCAAACGGCCCGAGCTTGCCACTTTGCAATCAACTAGGGACATTGTTCCACGTTATAGTCATGTGCTTTGTAACATGAACATATTTTTGTAGGATCTTGTAAATCTCTAGAATAATGTTCCGATTTCCCACAATTATAGCATACAACTTGACCTCTTCCCCTACCAAATCCTCCTCCTCCTCTACCTCTGAAATTTCCACCCTCGTTTCCTGAGGGTGTGGTTGCTGCGGTGGGTACTGATTCAATAGGAATTGATGCTGATACTGATTCTAATACTGATTTTATGCGACATGTGCAATACGGTAATATGATTGCGCTTGTTCATTTTTAATATGCCCATCGTTCTTCATTAAGTAGGCGTCGACTATATTTTCCTTCAAGAGCTGGTATGCTCTGCAATCCTTCTCATCTTGTCCTACTAATTTATAGAATTTACAGAAAATTCTAGCTGGGGCACTTACAATATTCTGCAAGTATAAATAGTACTCATCTCGATTCCCTCTAGTATGTCGTATTCAGAAATAGGGTGGTCCTTGAGTACTCAATGGGTAGGTGCACCTGATGAGATATAGTTCATGTACGATGAAAAATTATCCTTTGTGTGTCCATCTATTTTGCATCTTCTATACCACAAGTCCTATTGCGATTCTTTTCCCTTCTTGATGTCCTAAAGCTATGCTGTCATATTATCCAACTACAATTGAATCTACATCATTCCCACACCACCATCTCCAATCGACGAGGATTCCAGCTTCATCGCTATTTCCAGCGCTACCGTCTATGACAAAATATTCTGTTGCATCAATGGCCCTTGGATGTGTGGAAATAGTGTAACAATAAACCACTCTTTATGCTTCACATCCAAAATTTGGAAACTAACTTTGGCCATCAAATTTTTAAACCGCTGATCGAAATCCCATACGGATTCCATTGGTAATTTCTTTATCTCCTTGATCTCGGTGATGCACTACAACTCAGATTTTGGTTTTATGAACTCACAAATCATCGTGAGTCAAATCTCCTCAAGGGTCTTCTATGGGGTTCCTGTTGGTATTATGTAAAACTTCATAAACTAGTCCAGCGGATGACCCCGCAGAGTTTTGATCATCTAACTTTTCCTTATGTCTGCATTGTGGACTTGGCGAACCATCCAAACGACTTCACAGAGGAACCAATGTTTCTTTGGATCTTCTCCTCCATTCCCATTGAATGTAGGTAATCTAATATCTGCCCCAGCCATTAAGTTGGCATCAGGGATGTTTAATGAACAATTTAATGAAGGAATACTTCCTTGTGCACTAGTCACAACACTAGCACTATTGGTATTGACAGTTCTATCAGGAGATGAGGCTCTATACCTTACCTCTTATGATTATCTTGGTGTGGTGCAGTGACATTCTGATTTTGGCATCTCCGCGGATTATTTAGATTCTTTTGCTTCATCAGAAATTGGGCTATAATATTCCTCTTCGTCGCAAGACCCTTCACCTAGCGGCGACTCAACTTCATACTCAATTTCTTCAAACAAACTAGGAGTTCATCTTCCTCCTAATGTCTTTCTCCTCTTTCCTGACCGAAACCTCCTTCCACTTCTTAATAATATGGCTTCTAGTTCAGGTCCTGTACTTCCTGGGAACATCTCATCTCACCATTTCCCATTTTATTTACAGGTTGTCTATGACATATCCCTTCCTTTGGATATGTGACTCAACTGCTCAACTGCAAAATTCCCTTCTCATATATGAGCATTTTTATCCATGTAGTTATAGATAACAAGTACCTCCCGTGGGGTCCTTGGAAAAATTTTATTTCAGCCTCACTATATGAGGTTATCGTCTCGACTGCAAAATCGGTAATATACCCTTGCAAAATACTGTCGACCCAAAAATCAATACCTCTAAAGATGGGGTTACTTACACCAGTTAACTCGTGGATCAGTTGAGCACTCCACTCGATTGCTTCCCTTCTTTGAAAGTTTGTCTGTCGAGTCGCCAATCTTGAAAATCACTCATGCAACACAATAGGAAACTATGCAAAGAATATTTCATGATTATCTATGTACAGGTATCGGTCCAACCAATTTTCTGCACTCAACCGTGATATTTCTCTCTCCTCTTACACAAATGATAATGTCTTATAATCTAGCCAAACCTCAATTTCCTTCTTTGAAGGATGTCACAACATCTCCCTCCACTCAAATGATTAAGGGTCCTAGAAACTGAATCATTTTTTGGCTAACTTTTCCCCACTCTCGCGACCCAGGTTCAACAGACCGACAAGACGAACAAAACACCTAAAGACATAAGCCCGACAGAGAAAGCTCAGTCGGCAACACGTACAAGGCAGGCGCAGTCTCACCGAAGATATATTAATGTGTAAATTCCAGAACCATGTTTCTGCATTTGGTAACGGATTACAATCCCTTGGTGCGCAGCCAAGGAGATCAACAAAGTCGGAAGGTTGGAGTGTTTTTACTAACTTGACAGTGGCAGAACAATGTGACACAGCTAATGTGCGACATAGACTTTCCCTTAACAAATTAACAATTGGCACAACTGTGCGACAAAGATGCTTCCTTA
Organism: Pseudotsuga menziesii; assembly: GCA_001517045.1. Lineage (NCBI taxonomy): Eukaryota > Viridiplantae > Streptophyta > Pinopsida > Pinales > Pinaceae > Pseudotsuga > Pseudotsuga menziesii. The sequence goes on along the minus strand of LPNX010091907.1, from coordinate 326,888 downwards.
ACAATAAAAGATAGTGGTACGACTGTATTGCAACTTAATAGTAAATGAACATGAAATAATACACAATGATTTGACGATGCTTTAGTCATTCATTCATTCAACTGCTTTTATCAATATTGTGACATTCATTTAAACAATAAGTATAAATAATGCAACATAACCAATAACTAATCACAACCATTCAACAAGCACATTCATTCGACACAAGATGTAACGTGGAAACCCAACAGGGAAAACCGCCAAGGTGGTCTTCATCTAGCATGAGAAATATATGGCACCTTGCAGTTTGCAACTTAACTGCAGACTATTTTGAGATATGTATTCTTAGCTCAGACTCTTTCTTGCTCTCGTGCTCCCTGTTTTATTATGCTTTCTTCTACACCTACTGATCCGCACACAACCTGAATCGACTCTTCTACTCTACTATCTGTGCACTCAGCTACAGACTGACTCTTACAAAATGGTCTATGCACACAGCTGCAGATCTGTGGCTCAACATCCTTCTACCACTATGAGACTTCTCTCTGATTCCTTCAATTATTTCCTATCTCTCCTAACATAACCCTTATACAGAGCGGGTTCTTCCTATATATTGATTCTACAAGACCGTGCAGGGTTGATTGAGTATAGCTCATTCATTACAGTCATACATAGCCCCCAAAACATCTTTCATTACATTTATCATAGGCCATACTTAGCTGCAAAATTGTCCTTCATTACATTTATCGCGACTATAACTAGCTGCAGAAACATCTTTCAGTCTGTTTGTATAGGCCATAACTAGCCGCAAAAACCATCATTCAGTCTTCCACCGACTCGAACACCTACGGTCTTCCCATCCTTTACTCTTCTAGCTTCCCGTAGATTGCCTTTTCCTTCGTCGCACTGATCCTCATCGCATATTTCTTTCCTCTACTGTTCCTTCTTATTCTTTTGCATGCCTTGTGCTTGCGCTTCTGTTTCTTCCTTATGCTCTTTCCTGGCCCAACAAGTTTTTAAGCACAAATCAATTATGTTTCATATCTTCCTGGCTTTACAACATTTTTGCTTTCATATCTTCTGTTTCTTTCATGGTATTTTCTTTACATGGAAACTTAACTATTTAGAACAATATCTCTCTTGTATCCCTTTCTAAAAATCAATTCTTTCAAACAATATATATCTTCTATTCACTTTACAGTAAATTTGATATTTTCTTTCTATCTTGATGTCTTGCTTCTTTCTTTCTTACATTTGGTTGCATGTCTTCCATCACTTGGGTTTTCTTACATGCATGGCCATTTTTGTCGAATACATCTCGATCGAGTTAATTGTTGAAAACAATATCATTCTTGTATCCTCCTTACATTGAATTTTTTACATTTGTAATTATGGATATTGAATTACAACCTCATTGTCATCAAAAATCAAACCTTTGTGACATACGTTATTCAAACATTACTTGAATATAATTAAATTAAATGAACATAACTACATTATTTAAAAAACGGCAATCTATAAAACCATGATATAAAAAGCTTATAATTTAAATTTCAAATTTGAAAGTAAAACTAATCCTAAACTGTTTAGATTTGTGAGAAAGAAAAGTTTTTACTTATTTCCCTCTGTTTATTTTTTAATATATATTTTTTCATAGTTTTACAAATGCTTTTTGAAACAACCAAAACCTTTACTCACTTATGAATGATATGGTGTTTCATAAATCTAAGTTTCATTCACATGTTCAGTTGCATTTTTTTAATATTTTTTTCATAGTTTTATGAATGCTTTTTGAAACTACCAAAACCTTTACCGACTTATGAATGATATGGTGTTTCATAAATATAAGTACCAGAACCTTTACTGACTTATGAATGATATGGTGTTTCATAAATCTAAGTTACATTTACATGTTCAGTTGTATTTGAAATCGGTTTTATAAAATGTAGAAATATATTTATAACACCATTAGGGTTAACATTTTCAATAACATAAATTAAAAGATTATTATTTCTAAGATCTAGTATTTCTAATAACATAAAAATAATAGTCAAAACATCATTGAATAATAATGCTATATTTTTGACAAGATTATTATTACTAATTGAGAGAAATGTAAGGTTCTAATTTCTTTCATTCCATGTTAAATTGAGTCTAAGTAATAATATTCATATAAATTATAGGGGTGATAGGAACATACAACATACGAGAAAGATTATGCTAGGAAATAATGGTGAGAAGTGAGGAAATTGAAAAGTGGGAGGGGATAAGAGTAAGAGTAATTATATTATAATTAAATAAAAATATAATATATGTATGTTTGATTTACGCATAACTATGAGTATATATTATACAACGTTGCACAAATTGTTGGAAAGTGCAATCTTAAATATGACATATTTTACCAATCAGGTTATCTAAACCAACTTTTCTCTCTAATTTCCTTACAAATTCAATAAATAACACCCTCAACAACCTCAAGTAGAGGGGAATATCCTAAAATTATCTACAGCATTTCACAAAGATATCAGATATTGTGGCCACAATTAGTAGCTCATGTGCACACTCAAGAGCATGCAAATACCAAGAATGGAACTAATATACTGATAACTATTATCATTATTACATCCCAACCAATGTTCCCACAACATGCACCATTATGGGGGCTCAATTAACATGCCTACAACAAAGAAGAAAAACACAATTACTCGATCAATAGTTACAATTTAGTAACTTTTGAATGAACAATTGAATAAATAAATTTTATTCTTATGTATAATGTTTATTCTATTAATCATACCATACAACACATATTATAGAATATCTAGTTATTCAATGAACATTCTAATAACTAAAATATTTTCTTATATATACTATGCATTTCAATGTTACGATGCATAGCATAAAACATAAATTATAAAACATTAGTCAATATATTTTATCAAAAATTATTCATATACATATATTTCATAAATTTTCTTGGTTTATGTATGTCCATTTTTCGAAATTTTATTAAAATGACCAATTTTTCACTTTTTCTCCTATTTTGACCTTTGACTAGTTTTGATGTCTAGGTCTCCAAATTGACCCAAATGCTCCCAAATCTTATGAGAAGGTGTATGAATGATATTAATACCTGAATATGATTTTCATGGATTATTTATCACCCTCCAATTACTTCTGCAAACTTTTTTAATATTCTAGTCAAAGTAGGAGTCTTTGCTGGCAAATCGGGGCTCCAATTCCCCCTGGGTAAATGCTGAAAATGGCTGCTCAAATGCTCCTAAACCCACTCAAATTTTTGGATAGAGAAAGAGGATGTTTAAGGGAAATTTTTAAGGTGTCATATGCATCATTATGCAGTTTATACAGGTTTTTATGACCCTCTCCCAAACAACTACAAAATCATTAATTCGACCCTTGGGGAAATGACACCAAATCTTCTTCCAATGCAATTAAACCGAGTAAAATGACCTCAAATACTTAAGATATTAACATGAAACTTGTAATAATCATAATTAAAATTCAATTCATCATAAATATATCATATAGACATTATTATATTCGAAATAATCAGCACTACCATGGCATACATCAGTGTAGTAGGGAAATTTTCATTGTTTGCTCATTAATAGTCACTTTTACATAAAACCCTTTGATATTTTGACCTGATACTTTCTGAGAATGAAGAAAATATCATATTAAATTTATTACAATAATAAATCTACAAGGACAATCTCTCCCAAAGAGTACAATAGCTCACCCAAAGCGCAATCTCTCCATGAGCAAGAATATGCAATAAAAACTAGAAATGGTTGAGAGAAAGTGTTGCACTAGAAGGAACCATGATATTACCTATAAAATATATCTGCAAATTTAAAATACATTAAATCTCCATGAAATACCTGATTTTCCTCTCCAAACACCAACTTGGATGGGAATCTTTCACCCTCGAAATTGGCTAAGGCAATAAACTAGTCATCCACTAGCTCTCTCAATTCACAGATGAAAATTCCTCAAATGATCAAAATATATTATCTTGGTTGATACCTATATTTTATAAACATATTTATCCTTATAAGTTTACCAATCCATCCACAAACTCAAGCCAATTCGAATTAGGGTGTGTGCTAAAGATTTGTCGCATGTCCTCCCTTTCCTAGCCTTCCATCTTCCCCCAATTCGAGTGGGAACCCATTGAGCTTCCCAAAATCACACAAGAGCCCTATTGTATTATATATTTCAACCTAAAATGTTATAATGGTCATATGTCAGCTTTTAGGTATGCAATATGTCATAAATTTCATATCATCTTCATCATTGGTGTCATAGATGACATAGATGTTAGGGAATCTAGACCAAGTGTCCAAGATGCTCCCATTTGACTCTTCCTCTCCCACGTAAGTTACATTTCATTCCCAATTAGATATATGAGGAATATTGACAAGTGTATTATCCTTCTAACTCATCGAATAACATTATACTTCCCATGGATTCGAAATTGCAAGAGGAGGATGCCATATGGCACATAAATTATAGCTTGTGTGGGCCCCATAATTGCCATGTGTATCCATGCTCCATTTCCACTTAAATTTTCTCTTGTATCTATTCAATAAGCTTCATTATTAAATATTTATTCCATTCTAATGTCTGAACATCATTTATTATTTCCCTTATTAAAATTACAAATGTATCCATCCAACCTAGGGAACAGGTAGGATTGATGGAATTGTCCAACTATGCAATTACTTAAATGGGGACATTACAGTCCTCCCCACCCAATATTACTTGTCCTCAATTGATTTCAGATTTGAATTCTGCAAAATCTTCTCCTTTTCGCATGTGGTATCTTCACTTGGTAGATCCTTCCATTGTACTAAGTATTCTTTGATAGTTCTACTTCTCAATCTCCTTTCCCTTATCTTCAAAATATTTTCCGAAACAAGTGTGAGTTGACCTTCATCATCCAAAGGAGGAAGTATTTCTAGAGTGAAAATTTCCTGACCAAAATATTTTTTGAGACAAGAAACATGAAATACATTATGTATTTTACTTCCTTCCTGAAGTTCCAATTCATATGCTACTTCCCCAATCTTCCAAACTACCTCGTATGGGCCATAGTATCTTGATTTTGGCTTTTCTTCCCCATTCATTTTTACAGATATTTGTTTGTATGGCTACAAACTCAAATATACTAAATCATTAAATTGAAAGTTTCTTTCTTATCTATGTCCATCTGTATATTGTTTTTGCTGATTTTTGGAAACCTGCAAATTGTCTTTCAAAAGCTTTAAAATATCGTGGCTCTCTTCCACCCAATATTTAGATTTTGGATCTCTACTATCACCAAAGATCATCTCAATAGAGGTAAGTGCATCATAACCATATAATTATTTGAAAGGAGACATGCCTATTGACATATGAAAAGTGGATTTGTGGAAAAACTCACCTAAGTGTAGCCATTTTTCCCATGCTTTTTGCTTCTCTGCCACATAGTTTCTTAGGTACCCTTCCAACTATTGATTCACCCTCTGTAATTGTCCATCAGTTTGTGGATGATAGATTGTACTTGGAGTCAACTGAGTTCCCACCAATATAAAAGGTTCTTTCCAAAAAGAACCCATGAATCTACTATCTATATCACTTACAATGCTCTCTGTCCTAGTATCACACTCTTGCATCGAATAGTGTGATAGTGAGGCACTGTTGAAAGTATTGCCATTCTTGCTTTGTCCAATGAAGGATGATTTTCTTCTTGTCTTTCTTCTTTAGCTATTGTCCCATATTCCTCCTCTTAATCTAAATTCTATCCTTCTTCATATTGTTCGGGTACACAGGGTACTCCCAAAAGACCGAACACCTTGAGAAACCACTTCACACAAATAGATCACATATCAACACATCGATGTTTGTCACATGGTTAAAAACCTTGAGAGGGAAACTATCCATGGCCCTAGCCAAATAGCTACTTGGAGCAATTTATTATGCAAAATAAAGAAATTTACATATGAGATTATCATAATCGATCAACTAGCAAAGGACCCTCCATGGTCTTTAAATAGAGATCATGGACCAATCGGATATTAAGCCACAGATCAATGATAGGTATGATCTAAGAGAAGTTGAACCGTCGGACCACTTTATGTCTAGAGCATATCGTGACCATCGGATTAGAATATTTACAAATGTATACTAATGCATACTAAAGAAACACACTTTACCTAACGGATATATTACACAAGTTGATCTTAACTAACTCCTAAGTGTCTAAATATCCTCCTTAAGAACAACTTGGGATAGGATTGAAGGATTTAAAAAAGTGACACTATTAGGAGAAGGAAGGAGGCATTAGAGCCTATCCCCCCTTAAGGACACATTCCTAAACTCCTAACATAGATTGAAGTTTAGAAAACTTCGCTTCTGTAAGAGACTTGGTGAAGATGTCTGCAGCTTGATCATCTGTAGGGCAATATAGCATTTCAAGAACACGATCATGAACAAGATTTCTGATGAAGTGCACATGTAGCTCAATGTGTTTGTTGCATTGATGTAGAACTAGATATTTGGAAAGATTTATGGCACTTTGATTTTCACACTAAAGTGGAGTAGGCTACTACTGCTCGAATCCAAACTTTGATAGGATCTATCGAATCCATAAAGCTTCATGGCTGGTACTAACTGCGGCTTGATATTTTTCTTCTGCTGAATAAATAGCAAGAGCTTGTTGTTTCTTACAAGACCAAGTGACAGGTCCAGATCCTATACTGAAAACATAACCTATAGTAGACTTTCAATAATCAGGATCGTCGGCCCAATCTGAATCAGTGAAACCGATGAACAAAGGTTTCTCCCCTGTACTGTAATGAATCCCAAACTGAATTGTACCTTGAATATATCGAAGTATTATTTTTGCTGCTTTCCAGTGACTTTAATGAGGAGTTTGCATATAATAGGCAACATGACCAACGGCAAAGGAAAGGTTAGGACAATAATGAGTCAAGTATTAAATACTACCAACAAGTTGATGATACAAGGTGGCATCTACTTTAGGGGAAGTACAAGTGGCAAAAAGGTTGACTCCAGACTGGAAGGGAGAAGGGGCTGGTTTACAATCTTCCATGTGAAAGCGACGAAGAAGGTCACAAGCATACTTATACTGGGAAAGAAAGATTCCTAAGTTTGGTTTGCAAGACTTTGGGACCAAGAAAATAATGCAAATGTCCTAAGTCTTACATTTCAAAATTTTGCTTAAGACTGGATTTCACTTGGGTTAAAAGTTTAGGGTCACTACCAGTAAGGATAATATCATCAACATAAATAAAAAGTATGATGAGATGGTTTCCTACTTTCTTGGTAAATACATTGGGGTCAGAATAGCATCTAGGAAAACCAGTGTCAAGGAGAAAGCTATCCATTTTGGCATACCAATCTCTAGGAGCTTGCTTAAGGCCATATAAGGATTTCTTAAGGAGACAAACAAGGATAGAATTATCCTAAACATACCCAGGAGGTTGTTCCATGTAAATTTCCTCCTATAAATCACCATGTAAAAAGGCAGACTTGACATCCATTTGATGGAATTCCCAGTTATGTAAGGCTGCAACGGAAACAACAAGGCGGATGGAGTTCATTTTTGCAACAGGAGAAAAGGTTTCATTGTAGTCAATCCCTTCAACTTGGGAAAAACCATTGGCAAATAACCTTTCCTTAAGTCTTTCAATACTTCCATATGATGCATACTTAGTTCTGCAGACCCGTTTTACATATGATAAGTTTTCTTCCTTTTGGAAGATAAACAAGATCCCAAGTATCGTTCACCATTAAGGAACAATATTCTTCATCCATAGCTGCATCACAATATGGATTTCCTAAAGCTTCTGCAAAAGTTTATGGATCATGATGCTCAGAAACTTGAGCCAAAAGAGAAGAGGCTCACTGAAACTGAGAACGTGTTCGACGTTGATCTCTAGGATCACCGACAAGATCACCAGCTGCTTCACATGTTGAATGGACCCATCGAGGAAGTATTGGTGTTGGTGCAATTGGAGAAACGTGAGCAGGAGGAGGTGGATTTTCATCCTCACTGTCATCATCAAAAACTGAAGTTGGAAACCTGTAAAGGAATTTGGAAGAAGAAGAAGAAGGCACAATTGTTGAATCAGGCTCGTAGGCCAAGAGATTTTCATTAAATTTAACATCTCTTCTAATGATTATATCATGAGAATGTGGCTGAAAAAGTATATAACCTTTTACATCTTTAGAATTTCCAACAAATATGCAATTTTCACTTTTAGGCTGCAATGTTTTCCATTTTTCATCCGGAATGTGAGCCCATGCTTCACAACCAAGCACACGGAAGTGACTTACATGTGGTTTAATTTTACTCCATGCTTCTTTCGGTGTTATACCTTGTAAAACTTTAGTGGGTGTGTGATTAACTATGTAATTTTCACAATTTATGGCCTCAGCCCAATATTGAAAACTTAATCCCTTATATTGGATCATACAATTAGCCATTTCTTTTAAAGTTCGGTTCTTCGGTTCAGCTAAACCATTTTGTTGTGGTGTATATGGAACAGTGTGCTATTGTTAGATTCCTTGTTCAACGTAGAAATTG
>LPNX010091907.1:298046-318275 GCA_001517045.1 Pseudotsuga menziesii | reverse complement strand
CATATTCTCCTCCATTGTCAGATCTTAACTTAATAATTTGATGACCAGATTGTTTTTCAACAAGGGCCTTGTAGGCCAAGAACATGTTAAATACTTCACTATTAAGTTTTAGGAAGTATTATAGCTAGTTTATGTTTTCTATTTTTAGACGTTATGCTTATTTTCAAAACATGGTTTCTTTTATTGCTTCAAGATTCTGAGTTTGGTTTTTGAAGTATTTTGATAGCATGCTTATTTTTATTTTATAGGTTTTTATTTTAAATTTACTTTACTTAGTTGTTTTCATACTTTTAATGGGCTTATTAGGTGTATGTATTTATGAAAGGTTGTAAAATGTAAAGAAGAGTTATTTGCAATGGGATTAAAAAATGAAATGGTACAACTTTAAGCTATTAGGTATCAAGGAAAATCATTATTAATGTTATGAGGAGCTAAAACAAGATGGAGACCAGAAGCCAGTAGCAAAAGAAGCCCTTGAAATAAAAAATAAAATCCATAGTTATGCTCTGCTTTTTCCTGTTTTTGTCATTTCAATTGAGCGTGGACTACGAGCTGATGGAGATGAATTTTAGAAAAAAAAAGAGTTTTATGTTCACAAGAGAACCATTCACAAAAACCTCTCTCATTTTTGCAACAGCTGTCAAGGTTTGAAAGATCCAATTTAATCTTTCCAGCCTATTTTTTAGGGTTTAAAAATATTTAATATTTTCCTCTTTTAGTATTCATCTTGTAGGGAATATTCTGATTTATTGGAGACACACTTTTAAAAACCAAGATATTTTTTTGTCCATCATGGAACCATTCACAAAAACCTCTCTCATTTTTCACACAGGTGTCCTGGATTGAGAGATATGGAAGCTTCTTTGAGACCTATTTTCAGAAATTTGCCAAATTTACCATGAATCCAATTTTGCTATTTTTAGTCAATTAGCTGAAAGTTGGTTAGTATAAATACAGAGTAGTTTCAAATTTGACCTAATGAAGGGAATATAGAACTACTTCTTTGTAATTATAAAATCTGGACAAGGGTACAGTGCAGGGGTTCGAATTTTTGTATAAGAGTAGGATTTCAACTACTATACAGAGCTAAGTTTCAGAAAACTTTTATGCATGTTGGATTACTAATTATGTTATAGATGCAATATATAAGCCCATTTTATCTTCTATGCTGGTTTCATTTCTGGTAAGTGTGATCACTCAGTTTATGAATTCATTTCTTGTTTAAGGTTGTTTCTCATGGAATGCTTATGAACTGTGGATGAAACTTAGTTATGTGCTTATTCTTTTCTGGTTTATGTTACATATATTATACATCTCAGTCTTATATTGTGCATGATTTAGTTTTTGTTTTAACCTTATGAGTTTTAACCTCTTGTTTACAAACTGCAAAACCAAAACCCTAAAAAACATGTTTTACTTAATTTTGTTTTATGAGATTGTGTTGGCTTGTTCTTTTGTAGTCTGAAAACAATTTCTGGCACTAACATATTTGGTTCCATTGCTAAGAACAAAGCTAAAGCATACTTTCCTTGGGTTATTCATCATTCAACTGGTTTTGAGAGGTGGACAAAACTAGCAAATCATTAAGACTACATTTCACCAAACAGTTCATAGTGGCTTTTCTACTTTTCGAGGAGGAAAAACAAAATCTGTCTTCACAAATCGATTGGCGGCTCCACTAGTTTAAGATGTAGATGCCGAAGACCATGGAATTCATTCTGGCTCAAAGGTTTGCACCTTTCAATTTTTTCAATGTTCTAGGTTTTCCAAATCTAGTACCTACTATGGATGTTTGGGGATATTGTCTTCCATGGTTTAGAGAAAGCAAAGAGGATAATCCTTCAAATCACCTCATCAGATTTCATCAATATATGGTTCAGTTAAATAGACAACATGAAGATGTGCTCATGAATATGTTCATGTATTCACTCAAGCAAGATGCATGAGAATGGTATTTTGCTCTTCCCGCTGCTAGCATTTCCTCACTGAAAGAATTCAACACATGTTTTTGAAAACATTGTAAGTATATGTTCTCAGCTGAATTCTTTTTTAATGTGAGCAGGCTGATTTTTATAATACAATTTCTGATTTAAAAAATCATGATGATAAGTATAATCAAGGATTCAAAACATATCATGAAGAAGTTGCAGTTTCAAAATTTGTTGAAGATGAAGATGTAATATTTTCAAATACTGTTGTCAAGGAAAACTTTCATGATCATTATGATAATCAAGTTGTTGTTTTAAGTCATGTTGAAGATTATTCTAGTGATGAGATCAACAAAGATAGTTAATATTATTATAAAGATTTGAACAGTATTAATAATAATTTGAATACTAATCCTGTTGAAGATCAATCTCTTGTTCAACAAATTGTTGGAAATCATTGTTGTATTAAAGATCAGCTATGTATTGAAGAAAAACATGAACCTTCAGCGTCATCATTTGAAATTTCCCAAAATGCTCCTCTTTATGATGAAGAGATTGGGGTTCCAAGATAAGAATTCTGTGATGAATTATGTTCTTGTCCTTTTTCTTTTGATATTAAAATTGATGAAAGTCAAATTGTTGACATTTTTAACGTTATATCAAAAGTTTATTATATTCATGGTTATGATAAATCTGTTGTTCAAAACCATTATGAGGATGGTCTAATTTTTTATAAATATGATGATGAAATTGAAAACAAAGACCCATAAATGTGTGAGGTGTGTGATATGGCACAATCTTATCAACAGATTTAGGAATGCATTTAGTCCATTGTCCTTGAACAGCCGAAGCCAATGTATGATGGTTATCCATTTGAAGACAGTGTGGAAAAGGAGGTTCATCTTGGTGACATTATTGATGACACTGTCCAAAACATTCTGGAGCAAATTTAGGATGATCCTGATGTCTTTTATTGCCAATGCCTACTTGATATTCATGGAACAAAATATTCTTATGGACAACCTATCTTTTTCATAGAACAGGAAGAGGTAACTTTTGGAAATTTTTATGATCCAGTGGAAAATTATTTAGAGTCAACACTAAATTATAAATATGTTATCTTAGAGACATCATTTGATGAAAGTGAGTACAAGTTGCTAGATCTTTTCTCTTCATGTTTTCCAATATTTCTAATTATACATATATTCGGAGTTGGAAGCAAGTTTTGGTGGGTTGATGAAATTTTTCCCTAGTTACATTGGAAATGGGATTACAATTTGATTCAGTAAATGAAAGGTTCCTCAAATACTTTTACAGTATTTGAAAGAAAAATAATTGATCTTCATTGTATATACCGGCGTGTGAAGGTTTGAATAAAGACTCCATAGCCCAATGGATGTTTTGCAGAGTAACAGATAGGTTAAGTTAAATGACAGAAGGCACTGGTATACAAGTTATTTAAGCCTCACAAGAAGGACTTCATCCTGTAGTAGGAGCCAAATGTTATAGCTAGTTTTTGTTTTCTATTTTTATACCTTATGCTTATTTTGAAAACATGGTTTCTCTTATTGCTCTAAGATTCTGAGTTTGGTTTTTAAAGTATTTTGATAGCATGCTTATTTTTATTTTTTTATTTTATAGGTTTTTATTTTAAATTTACTTTACTTAGTTGTTTTCATACTTTTAATGGGATGATTAGGTGTACGTATTTATGAAAGGTTGTAAAATTCAAAAAAGAGTTATTTACAGCGGGATAAAAAATGAAATGGTACAACTTTCAACTGTTAGGTATCAAAGAAAAATCATTAGTAATGTTATGAGGATCTGAAACAAGATGGAGACCAGAAGCCAGTAGAAAAAGCTCTTGAAATAAATAAATAAAATGCATAGTTATGCTCTATTTTTTCCTGGTTTGGTCATTTCAATTGAGTGCAGATTACGAGTTGATGGAGATGAATTTTAGAAAGAAAAAAAAAGATTTTTTTGTTCACAAGAGAACCATTCACAAAAAACTCTCTCAGGTTTGCAACAGTTATCAAGGTTTGAAAGATTCAATTTAATCTTTACAACCCATTTTTCAGGGTTTAAAAATATTTAATATTTTCCTATTTTAGTCTTCATCTTGCGAGGCATATTTCGGATTGATTGGAGTCAAATTTTTAAAAACCAAGAGAGGTTTTAATCCATCATGGACCCATTCACAAAAATGTCTCACAGTTTTCACACAGGTCTCAGGGATCGAGAGAAATGGAAGCTTCTTTGAGACCTATTTTTCAGAAATTTGCCAAATTTACTAGGAATCTGATTTTTCTATTTTTAGTCAATTAGTTGAAAGTTGGTTAATGTAACTGCTGAGTAGCTTAAAATTTGACCTAATGAAGGGAAGATAGAAGTAATTTATAATTATAAAAGATCAACAAGGGTACAGTGCAAGGGTTCAAATGTTTGTACAAGGGGAGGATTTCAACTAATATACAGAGCTAAGTTTCAGAAAACTCTTATGCATGTTGGATTACTGATCATGTTATATATGAAATCTATAAGCCCATTTTATCTTCTACGCTAGTTTCATTTCTAATTAGTGTGATCACTCTGTTTATGAATTCATTTCTTATTTAAGGTTGTTTCTCATGGAATGCTTATGAACTGTGGATGAAAATCAGTTATGTGCTTATGCTTTTTTGGTTTATGTTACATATATTATACATCTCGGTCTTATATTGTGCATGATTTAGTTTTTGTTTTAGCCTGATGAGTTTTACCCTCTTGTTTACAAACTGCAAAACCAAAACCCCCAAAAATATGTTTTACTTACTTTTGTTTTATGAGATTGTGTTGGTTTGTTCTTTAGTAGTCTGAGAATAATTTCTGGCACTAACAGGAAGTAAACCCAAGTGCATCTGGAGTAGTTATCAATGAAAGTTAAGAAATATTTGAAACCAGAAAAGGAAGCAGATGGAAGAGGACCACAGAAGTCACTATGCACATGCTCTAAGGGATCCTTAGTCTTCTTTCCTTTTGGCTTGGATCCTTTGTCATTTTTTAAATAAGGAGCTGACTGAGAGGGTTTCAGACCCTCATTTTTTGGATTATTATTACGAAAATTTTGTTTCTTGGGAGGCTTGGACTTTTCTTTCTATTGGGACAATAAGGATTTCCTAGATGTATCTACATTGTTAATTATTCCAAAATGAATGAGCTTATCTTGCTCTCTAATTAAGTAATCACAAAAGGATTCAAGACTAGGCTTTTGATAGCTAGATGCAATCAACGATTCTTTCATGGAGTAGAATGTAGATAAAAAAACAGAATATGCAGGTCCAAGTTTGGAAAGAATATGAGAAACATATTGTTTGTCTTCTTTCTTAATCTTACATTCTTCACATAAGAGCCTAAGAGTTTTATACTTAGATAAATAGTCTTGAATGCATCAAAAATCACTTGGATTCAAAGAAATCAACTCATTCTCAAGTTGCTGACCTTGAATTTCATTGTGTTTACCAAACACAGATTCCAACTTTTCCCAATCTTTATCAGGTTCATTAATTCCAGATATGTGGAATCGCAAATCAGTAGAGATTGACATCCCGATCAATACATGAGATTCATCAAATCTATTTTTCCATTTAGTTTTCTTATCATCATCAGTGGGTTCTATTTCTTTTCCTAAGGTAATTCTGAAAAGTACCCTACTTCGTAGAATATCCTCCATATGAGATTTCCATGAGAAATAGTTAGAACTTGTAACTATAATATTACAAGGGGTGGCCGTACTGTAAAATAATGGCTGAAAGAACATAAACTAACTGTCTGGATGCAAAGAGCTCGAAAACATACGCAGTTTTAGAAAAAACGACACTGAAAACTGATTTCGGATGATAAAGTTATGCTTAATCAAATAAAATGTTGAAGATGTCCCCAACAGTGACGTGGAAGATATTAACTTAACCAACTAAAAAAATAACTCCCTTCTTCCCAAGATAAACCTTTGACAGTCAATTACAAGAAAGTTGTTTTTTTTTAAGTGAATCACTTCTTGTAAAATAAGTGATGTTCACTTTTACAATAATGTTACTTTTTAAATAGTGTGGCAATAAATTGAAAGACTTAAGTGACTCACTTTTCTTTTTTTTATTTAAGTGAGATGCACTTTTACATTAAGTAACTTGAAAATAGAAATTGCATGCACTAAAAAGTAACTTGATAAGACTTGAACTCAAGACTTATTAAGGAATAAAGCAACTTTGAACTAGGTGAGCTAAGTTTAAAATGTACGTAAAAGAATGGAAAGAGGAAGGGGGCCCTTTTTTTTTTTTTACTCTTCTCTCTCGTTGTATGTGCTTGCCTTTTTTTCTTGCAAATCACAAAAAAAAACTTTTCCACACTATGGGTAGGGTTAGATCTTGGTTAGCTTACCCGAAAATTCTACATTTTCAATTTTTCTCATTGTTTCTGATTCACCATGATCACACAAGGTGCACGACAAAGAGTATATGTAGCCGAGAAGACAAGAAAAAAAACTTTCCCTTGCTATTTCTAATTCGTCGCGATCACGCAAGGTGCATGGAAAAGAGCATACACAGTCAGGGAAGGAAATAGTTTGAGACTAAAACAATAAATATCTAATATTAAAACTGATAAAATATGAGAGATTTTAAAAAAATTTAAACAAATCCGTCACTGTAACATTATACCTTCAGATTTGTCGAAATGAGTGTTTCTGGAACAAACAGAAATAGTTTTCGATGAAAAAAAACTATTTCCCAATGGAAACGGTGCTCTGGATGCAATGGAATAGCTCCCATAGGCCACAAATGCACAAAAACTCCAAAACTAAAAACCCTTTCAAGTTTTGACAACACAGTTCCAGATCTTGATCAAAATCGAAAGTGACTCTTCATAAATGTTCTGATACCATGTTTGGTTACACGGGGTACTCTTAAAATAATGAACACCTTGAGAAACCGCCTCACATAAATAGATCACAGATCAACACACCGATGTTTTTCACGTGGTTAAAACCCTCAAGAAGGAAACAGTCCATGGCCCCAGCCAAATAGTTACTTGGAGCAATTTATTATGCAAAAGAAAGAAAGTTACATATGAGCTTCTCATAATCAATCAACTAGCCAAGGGCCCTCCATGCTCTTTAAATAGAGATCATGGACCAATTGGGTGGTAATCCATAGATCAATGGTAGGTATTATCTAAGAGAAGTTGAACCATCGGATCACTTTATGTCTAGAGCATATCGTGACTGTCGGATTAGAATATTTACAAATGCATACTAATGCATACTAAAGAAACACACTTTACCTAATGGATATTACACAAGTTGATATTAACTAAATCCTAAGTGTCTGAATATCCTAACACATACATACCCCCTTCATACTCATCATTATCAGAAAATACTTCTATGTATTGAGCTTTTCCCTCAGTGCATTTATGCCCTGGTGTCCATCGTTGAAAGCATGTGAAGCACAATTTTTTTCTTCGAAGTTCATCCATATTTAGTCCTTATTTCTTATTATTTTCAAATTAATCTCTTTTCTAAGGCTTCTTATCATGTGCATCTCTTTTCCAATGTTTCTTTTCAAATCTGAAGTTAGGCTTGGGAGGAAATCTTGTTCTAGGCAGCACATTTTGGAGATCTCTAGTCAAGATCATTGCATCTTCTAATGTAGTGGGCTTGTGGGATTTGACCAAACCTTTTAAGGGTTCATATAAACCTTTAGGGAACAAAAATACTAAACTTCCCATAGACACATCAGCCACCTTGACTTATAATTTTTGAAACTCCATCATATAATAAGTAGGGGTCCTGATTTGCTCCAATTGGGCTAGTTCTTTGAAAGAAAATTCTGGATCCTTTTGTTCAAATCTCTCTAGTGCCCTGTCAATAAATTATCCATATGTTTTAAGCTGATCCTGACCCAAATTTTTTAGGACATGGAACCACCATTCATTGGCATCTCCTTGCAAGTGAAAAATGGTTATTTTTAAGGCATCTTCTTCCACCATTGGATTAACTGAAAATTTACATCTATTTTTTGCACCCAAGTGTTAAAATAAATTTGAGAGGAACCATCAAAAGTAGGGATTTTCACTTTACCAATGGAAAAATTTAATTCTTTGTCTTGGTATAGTGACCTATTATCTTCCTTCTTTTTGAGTTTGTTTGCAGCAAGAAAGTACTGATCAAATGGTACACTTTTCTTACAATCTTCATCCAATTTATCCCATTATTTTTCCATTGTAGCAAGTTCAAGTTGAATGGTAGGATGTTCTTTGAATATAATAAATTTAGGTGCAGTAGGCCTTGGTGTGCTCTAAAATTCATGGGGTCTATTATGGGGTCATGTTCTTGAGAAAATATGCTCACCCATTGTCTTCTTTTCTTCTGATTGTGAACTACTGCTATCTCCTATTACTCATTTGCTTCCAAATTGGCTAACCAACAATTTGAATCCTTCCATAAGATGTTGGTTCAGGTTTTTGGTTATGTCATCAAAGAGAGGTTTCACGGTTTAATATATCCTTCCTTATTCTTCTCATCCTGGAGTCCATACCCCTCGCTAGTCATAGTTTCATTAGAATGTACCTCTTCTTCTTCTACTTCTACAAAAACACCTTCAACTTCAGGATCTAATGGTGTTGGATTATTGATTTGAATCCTAGTTAATACCATTAGGTGCCAATACCATGATCTGATACCACTTGTAATTTCCCTTTTTCAAAATTTTATTAAAAGGGCCAATTTTTCACTTTTCCTCCTATTTTGACCTTTGACTAGTTTTGATGTCTAGGTCTCCAAATTGAACCAAATGCTCCCAAATATTATGAGAAGGTGTATGAATGATATTAATACTTGAATATTATGTTCAGGTATGATTTATGACCCTCCAATTACTTCTAAAAACTTGTTTAATATTCTAGTCAAAGTAGGAGTCTTTGCTAGCAAATTGGGGTTTCAAATCCCCGTGCGCAAATGCTGGAAATGGCTTCTCAAATGCTCCAAAACCCACTCAAATTTTTGAAATAGGAAGAGGATGTTTAAGGGAAATTTTTAAGGTCTCATATGCATCATTATTCAATTTATATAGGTTGTTATGACCCTCTCCCAAATAGCTACAAAATCACTAATTGGACCCTTGGGAAAATGGCACCAAATCTTCTCTCATTGCAATTATACTGAGTAAAATGACCTCAAACGCTTACGTGCTGAACATGAAACTTGTAATAATCATAAATTATAGTCCATTCATCATAAATATATTAGATAAACATTATTCCATTCTAAAAAATTAGCATTACCATGACATACATCAATATAGTGGGGAAATGGTCATTGTTTGCTCATTAATAGTCACTTTTACATACAACCCTTTGATATTTTGACCTAGGAATTTCTGAGAATGAAGAACATATCGTATTAAACTTATTACAATTAGAAATGGATCAGAAGAAGCTCTCCCAAAAAGTACAATAGATCACCCAAAGCGCAATCTCTCCATGAGTAGAATATGCAATAAAAACTGGAAATGGTTGAGAGAAAGTGCTACACTAGAAGGAACCACGATCTTCCCTGTAGCGTACACCTAAAAATGAAAACTCCATTAAATCTCCAAGAAATAGCTGAGGGAACTCTCCAAACACCAACTTGG
This sequence comes from Pseudotsuga menziesii, assembly GCA_001517045.1. NCBI lineage: Eukaryota > Viridiplantae > Streptophyta > Pinopsida > Pinales > Pinaceae > Pseudotsuga > Pseudotsuga menziesii. The sequence continues at coordinate 308,680 of LPNX010091907.1, read as the reverse complement.
ATGGGAATATTTCACCCTTGAAATTGGCTAAGGTAAGAAACTAGTCATCCACTAGCTCTCTCAATTAACAAATAAAAATTCCTCAAATTATCAAAAGCTATTATCTTGGTTGATCCCTGTATTATATAAACATCCTTAGCATTCTAATGTTACCAATCCATCCATAAACTCAATCCAATTCGAATTAGGGTGTGTGCTCAATATTTTCCATGTGTCGTCACTTTCCTAGCCTTCCATCTTCCCCTAATTCGAGTGGGAACCCATTGATCTTCCTCAACTCACACGAGTGCCCTATTGGATATCATATTTTGACTTGACATGTCAAAATGGTCATATGTCAGCCTTCAAGTCTGCAATATGTCACAAATTTCATAGCATCTTCATCATTGGTGTCATAAATGTCATAGATGTTAGGCAATCTAGCCCAAGTGTCCAAGAAGCTCCCATTTGATTCTTCCTCTCCCATGTAGGTTACATTTCCTTCACAATTCGACCTATGAGGCATATGGCCAAGTGTATTATCCTTCTAACTCATCCAATAACATTAGGCTTCCCATGGATTCAAAATTGCAAGAGGAGGATGCCATGTGGAACAAAAATTCTATCTTGTGTGGGCCCCATAATCTCCATGTGTCTCCATGCTCCATTGCCACTTCAATTTTCTCTTGTATTTATTTAATAAGCTCCATTATTAAATATTTATTTCATTTTAATGTATGAACATCATTTATTAGATCCCTTATTAAAATTACAAATGTATCCATCCAACCTAGGGAACTAATAGGATTGATGGAATTGTTCTGCTATTATTTGAATGGAGACATTACAATTTATCATAAAGTATTTTGAAGAATATATACATATTATTATAAATGCAGTAGCTTTTCTTATTTTGAAGATGGTAAAAAAGATAAATCATATTTTTATATTTTAAATTTCAATTAATAATTAACAATTAGCCGTGAAAACAACAAATTTATCATTATATAAGATTTAACCCAAAAATAATTAACAACTTTTCGCTTAACCACTTAAACTACATTTAATTGACATTCTTTTGTATTCATATTGATATATTCATTATTTAATAATCAATATATTTAAATTATCATTCAATCACTTGATGCACTTAAAATAACATCAACATTTACCAATTATATAATAATTAAAAAAATAAAATGTAAAAAATAATAAATGAGATTGAGAGAAAAATGACAGCAACAATGTAACACTTTTACACATTTATTAGACCGGCCAAATATCGACCCCACTCTATTCCTTACTTTCTTGTTTTGCTATTTTCGTGTGTTTACTATTTGCTTGGTTCTTATCATTGCGAGGTTTTCTTTGTGGATGCCCCCATGATGGAATGCACTAAAGATGTGGGAAACCATCGTTTCTGTAATGGGATTGGATGACATAGACTCAGTGATCACCATCTAGTTTCACAAGTCAAGCAAAGGTGGCATGGAGTGCAATCATAGGGAATGATTTGGATACAAGCATGCTAGTGTATCCTTTCATCATCATGATAATAATAAGTTTAATACATAAAGTTTCAATATGTTCATTACGAAAATAATAAATACTTTAATACACAAAGTTTAAATTCATTGTATTACAATTTGTGTATTGTATTTTAATAGCCATCTAGTTTATGTAATTATGCTTACACTTTTCCATGCGTGGATAATATTAAAAAATTATTTTTAAATGATTTTAAGAAATGAAACATTCATAGTACTAGGTTAAAGTTAACAACTTTATTGGTTATGATGTTTTTCTTTCCTTACACCTTTATAGATAAAGGCCAAACCACTGTCATTTTCATTATGGGACATGGGATTGTACCCCACGCTTTGTTTTAAAAGTAGGAAATCATCATATTTTACTAAATTTGAATTAATTGAGTTATTGTGCAATTTGATTATTTTATTCCTTTAAGAGATGATTAAGTCCATCAAAATATCTATTTTAAAAGTTGGAACTCATAACAATGCCATTCCTATAAGACATCATTATATCAATCAAATCTAACACTCATGATAATTTTTATGGCTTTAAGTCCATATTGGGTTGTTGAGGAGGCCCTCTAACTTAAATAAGACAAATAATAATGTATTTATTCGCATGATAAGGGCTCCACAATCCAATACCTATAAAATGCATATGATTCCATGCTTGAATTATTTGTAGTTAGAATACAAATACAATCTAGTGGATAAATTATGGAATTTGTGATATGATGGTGGTATATGATATTATATAATTATGTACTGTATATATATTTTAATATATTTTGTATAAATAATGGAACTTATCTAATCATATAGTAGATGATATGGGAAGATTTAAGTTTTAACTCGTTTGGAATTTTTTTTTATTTTATTTTTATTAACAAAAAATTTCAAGTTAATTTTCATTATTTATATCACATAAATCATGGTGGAACACTTTTTATGGTTGTGTAAAGTAATTTTTCATTATACCAAAAGCAATAGATGTTGATGAACATTTAAAACCAAGAACAAGGCCCTATCATCAGGAGTGGCGATTAGTTCGTATTTTTATATTCTCAAAGGTTCATCGGTTATACCATGTGGTTGTACCGATACTCCAATACCCCCTCTTCGATCTAGCTCAGGGGAATCAAACCTGAGACCTCAACTCTCATACCATGTAAGGTTTTTCGTTACTCCAAAACCTAGAGATGTTGATGAATATTTAAAACCAAGCACAAGGACTGCCATCAAGAGTGGTGGTTAGTCCACATTTTTATATTCCCAGAGGTGCGATGATCATACCATGCGGTTGTACTGATACTCCAACAGGTTGAAATATATATTAAATTCATGTCATTTTTGTGAGAAAGGAAATAAGTGAGTTCTTTTTCAAAATTAAATTAATCTCATAAAATACCTCAATTTTAATGTGGTACTCTTTATTGACTTTTGTATAGCCATGTTAATTATCACAATTTTGGTTTGTTGAATGGTTCTCTAGTGGTAAACATGTGGGATTTTTCTTTCACTATTTCATGCTCAATCCCCATGAAAAATAGAAAATTATTACAGTGACATATTGAATAATCTTCCATCCTTAAATCCATCTAAATATATTCATGTGGTGTATTGGAGAAAACAAGTCTCCACGTTTGACTAAAAAATAAAAGATTTTGTTATGAAAAAACAAACACAAATTTTGATATCTACTGGATGAGATCAACATTATCATCATAATTGGTGTTTCACAAGACAACATGTTGTACAAATATACTTACATGTTATTCAACACAGCTCTACATTTCCCTTATTGTTGCTATCATGTGCATTTATTATTATCACATGTACCCGATCCATGATATTATTTTAAAATTGAATTTTCAATCATTTTATGAATGTGTAAATTTTCCCTGTTAAAATTGATGGTTTTGATCAATGATTAACACATCTAATAATGACATTATTTTCTACAAGATTATAAGGATCAATTTTTATATTTCATAGATTATCACTACTCAACTTCTTACAAAACCTATATTGTTATGTCCTTATGGTTGGTAATTACATATGGAAACTATATCTATAAAATTGAGATATAATTTTTATTTATTTATTTATTTATCATCATGATGCATGAGTATGGAACCTTGGTTACCTGTTAATCAGGGTGCACTTGACAAAAAAATAATAGACAAACATAACAACAAGATGCCAAGAATTATGGATTTCTATTAATTATAAAATCAATTACAAGGGTAAATTACAATGCAAATTCGATGCTCTATTTCAGTTGGTGTCTAGTCGATGATTATCCTCTCACACTTAGCACATTTCACAAGGATGGAATAAAAAATATACTCTTTTAAAACACAGGAACAACCCTTCTCTTATTACAAACTAGTATTTGTAGGTGTCTCCGCCTTCAAACTCCTACTCACTTCTACTTCTAGAAGGCTATCTATGAGTCTTGATGCATCTCACCTACGTTAAATTATAATCTACTTCATATGGAATCCTGTAACAAATTCCAAAACTACACAATAAATTTTCTAACTACATCGTTAGTTGTGCATATCCTACTTAGATCGACATGTTGTCCCTTTCTTGCCATCTTCGATTCATTTTTTAACTCCATCTATTCATCGGTTTAGAGTGTCTTCAACCTTTGTTTCCCTATTTATTGTCATTCCTAAATGAACTCCATGCCTACCTTTACAACCCAGCAAACTTCTCTGACTTTTCTTCTATCATCAACCACAACTGGTCATATTTCCATGGCTTCCTCTCAATGACTACTTGGGCTTGTACTTATATGAAGGTTTTATTTCATCATGCATATGACTTCATTCGCATTAGCTTTGATTGGTATCCTTGGGCATCGATTTTCCTGCATCAGTTGGCTCATGTTCAAAAGAATTATTCCCATAGCTATGTAGTTTCACTAATTCCACTTCTAGAATCCATGTCGATTTGTCCAAATATCCATCCTTCCAATGAAACAAATATCGTTTCTTCTTTTGGATCCTCTCCTTTATAACTTCTTGCTCGTCAAGTACCTTTGTGACTTGTTCTATCAACTGTACTAGTATCTACTCATGCCACTCTACAATCATTTCTCCTCTTCTTCTCAATCCTTCTTCATATTTGTATAAGTTAGAAACATCAAATCTCGGTGATATATCCATGCCCTCTAGCAACTCCAACACATAAGCATGTCTGAAATATTTTGTATGATCTTGCACAAACCAATATTTTTCATCTTTGATTGGTTATATATCCCTTACCACAACCTTCCTTCATTATTTTTTCATAAAACTAAGCCTCCTTCTATGAAGGATTGTAGTCTCCTATTTTGGTCAGCCCTTAACTTGTATGTAGAGTTAGTTTTCTCCAATTGTCGCCTCACCTTCTCATGTACTTATTTTATAATTTTAAAAAATGATTTTGCATGTGCACTCTTTTACGTTCTTGTTATAAGATTCACTAAGTTAGTGACACTAGGAGGACTTCTATATTGCACAATTTGGAATGGACTAATTCCTGTCGAATTATTCATTGATTTCTTATATGTTAACTTTTCTTGTCTCAACACATTCTCCCACTACTTTGGTCAATCAATAGTTAAGCATCTCAACAAATTTCCTAAGCTATTCTTCACAACTTGAGTCTATAGGTGGTATGTGGAACTAAATAGCAACTGTTTTTCAAGCTTCTTCCACAGGGATCTCAATAAATCACCAATGAAATTAATGTCCATGTATGAAGTGATACTCTTCGGACCTATGAAATATCATGACTTCTTTGAAAAATAGAATAAATATACCTGTGGCATCACGTATATTCTAACATGGAATAAAGTGTGCCATCTTCGAAAACCTATCAACTACCAGAAATATGGCATTATTACCTTATTATGTCTTCAACATTCCCTACACAAAATCCATGCTCATATCCTCCCATGTAATGGTTTACACTTAAAATGGTGCATACAATTCCATATGATGACTTGTTCCTTTAGTATGCTGGAATATCCTACATTGTCGAACCCATTTCTTGACATTCTGTTGCAGCTGCAACTGTTTTCCCAAATTTTTGAAATTTTGGACCCTCCTCTTAACTTTTATCTTGCCTAAAATTGTTTGGATTCATGAACTCTGTTTTTGTTTCCCCTCTGCTACATGTTTGGATTGTTTTGAGGTCAACTGTTTTTGTGCTTTTCGGAAGATTGCTTATATTTGAAACTGTTTGAGTTGTGGAATTTGAAGATTGGATTTCAGATGTTTCCCGTTTGATCTACGATTTTTTTCTTTGATATCGAAAGTTTATTTCATTGTTTTCGTCGTTGTTTTGGAGGTGGAAAAAGCTTTTTGTCGCTGCGTGGCCGAAAGTCTGTTGGAACTTAACGTTTTAGTTTGGTCGTTTGAAAGTCATTTAACCATGCATTGGAGCCTTATTTCCCTTCGGGGCCACCGTTGTGGAAGCTAAACGATGTTTTTTCTGACGGATAGCTTTGACTGTCCGATGTTGTGATGTTATTTTTTCAACTTACTTTGTGCTGTCGGAGGTTGGCTAAATCTTGAGTCGGTGATATTTTGACCTTTATGAAGCCTCTGTTTTGGAGATAAAACAAGCTTTTGGACCGCTGTAGAACTTTAAGTTTTCCAGGCACTTAACGTTTTCACGATTTTTCTACACCATATCGAAAGGTTTTATAACTTTGATCGAGGGCGGTAGTCGGATTGCCTTCTGCCATTGCAGCTCCCGAGTAAACTAAGTGTCTGCCATTGTAACCGCTCCACTCGCCAATGTTTTGTTATGGTTTTTGCTAATATGTGTGTTTGTCGCAGATCCCGTGGTATTTTCATCTTCCACCATTGCGGCCACGTACTATGCTGACATCCCGATGTTATGTCGCCCTGTTCAACAATAAGGAGTTTCTGCCCGATGCTTTAGTGTTTAGTTTTTCAGACGCCGATAGGCTTAATGGTCCAACGAAACACGTTGTCTGTCTTAAGCCCTCCATTGCAGATGTTATTTAAACTATCCTCCTGATGTTTTAATAGTTCAGGCTGTCGATAAGGTTTTTCTCGCCATTTTGTGAGTTTTCAACCTTTCTTTGGGCAGCGGTGGTCTCTGATTCGTGTTAAGGGTTTTGCGACAAAAGCACAATACAAGGCCTCATTTTGTTGATCAGTTTGATTGTTAGTGTGGTTGAAAATATGCAGTCCTAATTAATGTTGAAGTTTTTTTTTAACTATAGACGGACTCAGAAGATTCCTCAGATTACTGCTGTGAGGAGACATAGCTGAAGGATAAAGCTAAGAAAAGTTGGCTGAAGAAGTGACAAGAAGAGTGTGTTCTGAAATTGACGGGAGCAAAGAAAGGACAAATAAAAGACAAGGAAGAATCGGTGGCAACAGAAGTCTAGGCTTGGAAAGGGCCCATCAATTACTAAGATGGTACCATTATATGAAGGATTCATAAGATTCAATCTGAAATGTAATGTATTGCCTAAATCATGAGCACTCACAAAAGGACAAAATTGTGAGATTAAACATTCGTGGGAAGCCCAAGAGTCATTCGTGGGAAGCCCAACAGTTTGGTTATTTTTGTATAAATATAGAAGATTTAGATAAGAATGGGACTTTTTCCCAGTTAGATTGGAAGACATATTGTAAGAAGAACTATTTCCTTTTGCAATAAATAATTACAGTTTGCCTGTTGGAGAAAGCTTGGTGGAATGTTCAAATGTTATGCTATGGATTTGTTGAAGAGGAACTATTTCGTTTTCAGATTTGTGTCCATTAACTGTGAGATCATTCTAACTCTTGAACCTATGTTCTTGTATGAGTGATCTTTGGTTTGTTTTAAGAAAACTTCCACTATGAGTAATGAATGTTGTTCGTAGACAATTGGCTATCTGGTTGTTCAAATATCTTTAAATGTTCATGTGTTTAAAAGAAGTATTAGCTATCTGTGATTTATTTTTTATAATGCATGCACAAAATACATTACTCATTAATAAGTGATAATCTTTCTCCCTAGGGATAGGTTGGGTAGTTAGTTTTAATTTCTTGCTGTGTGTGATTTAGATGTAAGAGAGTCTAAGACAAGAATTAAGAACCTGCACATCACATTGTGAACACTCCTTGCATTCTCAATCAAACTGCATTTTAGGTAGGCACTTGCATATCATACTTAAAGTCAAAAAATACAAAAATATACACGGTGGACCGGGCCGCAACCGGTAAAACCTTTTATTTTTGTCACTTGACCTATGGTAGCCGAACCACAAACCGGACGGATTCCCTACACCAAACAGTCATGGGCTAGTTGGGAACATTGATTAGGGAGAATCCCTTGTTGTTGTTGCCTGCGAATTTCCAGGCCTCAATAGTTTCTGGCGCTAGAAGGAGGGCCACTAGTGCATGGCTGGCCGAGGAAACTCATTTTCTAGAGATTATTCCACCGATGACAGCTCAAAAAGTAGTTTGTTTTCTAATCCAATTCCTGAAGAGAAGGGTAGAGAGCACTTGTATTATATCAATAACGAAGTTGTTAATGATCTGAGAAGACACACTAGGGAATATGTGAAGAATATTGTAGGATTACCAATGATCCCTAACTTTCCCAGAAGAGAATATAAAAGGAGATACTGTCCTGTATTGGAAGACTCAGTGTTGGTTGGAGATTTGGAAGAACTTGTAGAAACAGCCTTACAAGAGGTGGTTCAGCCTTTAAATCAAGTGGGCCCAAATACACCTTACTGTTCACCTGTTCATATTCCTGCTCATTCACCACCTCACTCTCCACCCAGACTCATGGCAGGCGTAAATGCAAATCAGCCACCCAACCCACCAAATCCACCACCTGCTTGGAAATCCAAATCACCCTTGAACTTAGCACCTCTGTTGCATGGCTTACCTCAAGCCTTTGAGAAGATGATGCCTAAGTTTGATCCAAATGAGAAGATGTTAGTAGATGACCATTTACAAATTTTTTATTTGGTAGTAGAAGGATTAAGGGATAGGGAGTATGAGGATGTAGTTTGTAGACTTTTCCCACACACCCTTAAAGGAGCAGCAGCATCATGGTATTTCGGTTTGCCTACAAACTCTATCCCAGACTGGGATACTTTTGAAAGGATTTTTAGAAGTAAGTATGCAACTCAAAAAACTCAGGAATTTCTCATGAAAGGACTGTACGCCTTAAAGAAAGAAAGAAAAAAGAAGGTGCATATTTTTACCCAAAGATTCGCGGCCTATCTTAAGAATTTTTCTGAAGCTGACAAACCCTCGAATAAGGTCCTGATTGAATATTATACCTCAGATCTGGGACTCGAGTTGGCCATGTTTGCCAAAATGAAGGCCAAACCTATGCTAGCAGAGACTTATGAAGAAGCGGAGAAGGTAGAGGCCGAAAAGAAAGCATCGAAGATTATCCTAAACGGTCATGAGAAAAAATGTTGGGAGGAAAGCTTTGTTATTTACTAAGCCTAAGGAGGAGCAATTATTGGATTTCGAGGGAATGGAAAAAATGATGCATAAGGTCTCTAACGGAATCATAGACTTGGAAAAAGACAAGGAATCCCAAAAGTTCTATAAACCTTATTACAAGAAAAGGGAAGACAACAATCAATCCCAAACCCCTCTGCACAGTCCTGCGTCTATGAACTTAACAGAGGTAGGAGTGGATAACTTTTGCTCTTTCCACCAACAACCCCATTCTGAAAAGAATTTTCCTCAATGGATAAATTCAATGACGTTGGTTATGAATCGGTTGTTGGATTCCAAATTAACAGAAGATAACGATGAAGAAGGGAAAGCGAGCAATACATAAATGAAAAAATAGGAGAATGAGGCCATGGTTTTATGGGACTATGTTTCATTGTTTGATGCCGAGGAGGAAAAGGATTTGAGATATGAGGGCATCCAGGAGGCAAACGTAACAACGAGAAGCCAGGGGTTTCTTAAGGAAAACAGTCTTATGCTCTTGAAGATCAAAAGACTTCAAAAGAATGTTAAGAAATTTCAAAACAAATCCTCAACTAATAAAATTCCATAATTTACCATCACCAGTGAAAATCCTAGACAGACCAACATGTCTACTAAGACTAATGAAGAAAAAATAAACAATGTTAAATCAAATCTCACAGAACATAAGATGGATTATGAAATTGTGGAGGATATCAAAAGGGTAAGGGCAAACATCTCATTATTTGAAATGTGCAATGTGCCACAACAGAAAGAAAAGCTATTGAAAGCACTTGAAGTATCAGAGGAGAGGCTTCCTACTCACAATCAGCCCCAGGAAGAGGAAATTGGTGAAGCAAGTATGGGAGGTAATCCTAAAAGCAAGAATCTGCCTTTTCTCCTCACTTTTGAAATTTTCAACCATAACGTACATAATTACCTGGTAGAATCGGGGGCATCAGTCAACGTCATGCCACTGTCGGTCTGCAAAAAGAAAAATGGGAAGCCTAAACCATCTGCCTAGAGGTTCATTCAGTTGGATAGAATGAACGTGAACGTAATTGGGGAAATGGAGGATGTTCTCATTCATTTATATTCGAATGATAAGGTGTGTCAATTCATTGATATTGTGGTGGCTGACATACCAGAAGGTTCTGGTCTTGTTTTGAGCAGGGATTGGTCAGAAAAGCTAAACATATATTTTGCCTCGGACTGGTCACATTTGTGGCTACCATATAAATGAATCCCAAATCAAATTAAATTTTTGAGGGAGCCCCACATGAAACACAATGTTACTCAATTCGAGGGTAAAAATGAACCACTGGATTATGTTTTGGGAAACTACTTTATTGAGCTAGAACCAGGAAACTATCAATCGAAAGAAGCCAGTGATACATCAGACGCTCAGCCTAATCTCCTTCGGTTTTCACAGGATGATGAAATTTATTGTAAAATAGTAGACTTAGCAGTAGAACTAGATGTTAATTCTCGCACAGTAGTTAGTGATTTTTGGACACTTTTCTTTGATGGTTCTAAAACTTTAGAAGGGTCAGGAGCCGGCTGTGTCCTGATTGACCCTAGGAAAAACAAAATTTTTCTTTCATGTAGGTTAGAGTTTGAATGTACCAATAACACAGCCGAATATGAGGCATTAGTTCAA
>LPNX010091907.1:282222-298013 GCA_001517045.1 Pseudotsuga menziesii | reverse complement strand
TGAAGGTGTTTGGGGACTCTGAAATAATTGTAAAGCAAATTCGAAATCAAATACATTGCATTTCTCCTCATTTAAAAGCTTATCAAAATGAAGTATGGGATTTACTTAAATATTTTAATGCATTTAACATTGTATCTATTCCAAGACTTAAGAATGCAATAGCTGACTTGTTGGACACCTCAGCTACGAGGCTTGTGACTTCTAATAATCGGTGCTCTGTTGAATTGCTTTTTAGGCCTTCAGTTTCAGACATGATAACCAATCTACGAGTGTTCGATGATGATCAACAGATTATAGAATGCTTAACAAATGACAAGAATTTCAAAGGGGCAATTATTGATGATGAAGAACATCAAGCCGAGTTTAAATTCAATAACTTCATTCCTAAAGGAGTTAGGACTTTAGAATGAATGTTTGATTTAAACGAGAAATTTAGAAGACCGACAAATGTGAAGACTCATAGCTTGTCTCTACAGTTCGAGTTGATTAACTTGGGGACTAAAATGGAGCCTAAATATGCGAGTTTGGGAAAGTGTTTCTCCTCAGGTGAAAGGAATAAGTTTATTAGTCTTTTCAATCAATACAAAGATGTTTTTTCCTGGACGTATGAAGATCTGAAGACATATGACACCAATATTATCCAGCATGTTATCCCCATTAGATCTGGAATCAAATCGTATCGGCAGCCTTTAAGGAAAATGCATCCAAAATTAGAACCTTTAATCCAGAGTGAAGTCAAGAAACTATTGGATGCTAGGATTATCTTAAAGGTTAGACACTTGGAATGGGTTTCAAACTTGGTTCCAGTAAGGAATAAATCCAAATAAATCAAGCTATGTGTGGATTTCAGAAACTTAAATTGCTCTTCAGATAAAGACAATTATCCTGTTCCACCCATGGAGCAGATATTGCAAATGGTTTCGGGTTCTGAACTATTAGTTTTTTTAGATGGATTCTCAGGCTACAATCAAGTATTAATAGCTGAAGAAGACAGACTTAAAACGACATTCAGAACCAGGTGGGGAATTTTTGCTTACAGAAGGATGCCCTTTGGAATCATAAACACTGAAGCAAATTTCTAGAGGGCTATGGACATAGATTTCTGTGGTCTGATTGGCCGCAATGATATAGTATACATCGATGACATCACAATATTTTCAAAGAAAAGAGAGGAACACACATTTCATCTAAAGTAGATTTTTGAACGCTACCGAAAATAGGGTATCTCACTAAACCCCAAGAAGTGCGTGTTTGTTGTTACAGAAGGTAAGTTGTTGGGTCACGTGGTTTCTAAGAAGGGGATCTCCATAGACCCAGAAAGGATCAAAGCCATTGAACAGATTCCCTTACCTCATAATAAAAATGGCATGCAGTCATTTATGGGGACAGTAAACTTCGTGCGAAGGTTTGTGCCAGATTTCGGGCAAATTGTTAAACCTTTGCAGTAAATGGTAAAGCAAAGTGTACAATTCAAATGGACCGATGTAGAGAAGAACACATTTAGTATAATAAAGACAGCTATCGCGCATGCACCCTCCCTCAAAAGTCCAAATTTTGAGAAAGATTTTATTTTGTACACTTTCGCATCTGATGATTCACTAGCAGCTGTGCTTACCCAGAAGGAAGATGGGGGAGATGAGTTCCCCTTATCATTTATGAGCACTGGTCTGCAAGGGGCTGAATTGAATTACCCAGCTATTGATAAACAAGCTTACACAATGTTCAAAGCGGTGAAACAATTCAGGCCATACATACTAAAGAACCGGACAAAGGTAATCGTTCCACATCTAGCTGTGAGGTCTCTTTTCATATAAAAGGATTTGGTAGAAAGAAGAGGCAATTGGGTTAAAACTCTATAGGAGTATGACCTAAAATTCAAGCCAGCCTCTATAGTCAAAGGACAAGGATTGTGTAGACTGATGACTGAAAGTAAAAACAATGAAGAACATGACTGGGAAGACGAAGCTGAGTTACATTTGATGGATGTATGTCCTCTTTTCACAGCTCCGGACTCCTAGTATCGAGACCTTGTGCATTACCTTAAGACGGGATTATTACCGAAACATTGGAATTCTAAGCAAAGAATAGCATTATGTCTTAAATCATCCTCATATCATATTATTGAAGGAATATTATTCAGAAAGAATTATGATGGAATTCTCCTTAAATGCTTAGAGAAAGAAGATGCGAAAAAGGTAATGATAGATTTACATGATGGGCCTGCTGGAGGACATTTCTATGGAGATACTACAGCTCATAAAATTTTCAGAGTCGGATACTATTGGCCCACACTATTCAAATATGTACACGCCCATGTCAGAAAGTGCGACATCTGCCAAAGGTGTGGTGGAAGACAAGTTAAAGCAGCAGGACCATTAAAGCCTGTTATGATAACAGAAACTTTTGAGCAGTAGGGGATGGACATCATTGGAGAGATAAAGCCAAATTCTTCCTTGCAACACAATATATTCTGATGACAAATGACTACTTCACTCGTTGGGTTGAGGCCATTCCACTGCGTAAAGTAAATGAAGATGCGGTCATGGACTTCTTGCAAGATCATATTATGACCAAGTTTGGAGTTCCAATTTCTTTAGTTTTCGATAATGCTACTTACTTTTCCTCGATTAGATTAACTGCATTTTCTCATGAGAAAGGAATTAAGTTGCATTACTCTGCTAATTACTATCCACAGGGAAATGGCTTGGCTGAATCTACGAACAAGAATCTGATTAGGATTTTAAAAAAGACAGTGATAAAAAATCAGAGGAATTGGCACTCAGCATTACCAAATGCTCTTTGGGCTGACAGGGTCACCCCTAATACTGCGTTAGGTGTATCCCCGTATACCCTTGTTTATGGAAAACAGGCCATTCTACCCCCCAATATCATGCTACCCTCTTCCATAATCACCCAAGAATCCAGAGGATCAAATAATGATGTCTTGCAAATGAGGATACATAATCTTTTGAAGGCAGAAGAGTCTATATCCAAGGCCAGAGAATGTTTTAAACAACAACATGAGGTAGTAAAGAGATGGTTTGATAAACACAAAGTTGGAACAAAAGAATTCGAGGTGGGAGATTTGGTTCTCAAATGGGACCACCCCCATGATGAAAAGGGAAAACACACAAAATTCCAACAGCTATGGGTAGGCCCTTTCCAGACTACGACAAAGCTTGGCCCCTCAACCTATAAATTGTAGGATCTATAGGGGTGGGAAGAGAACTTACCAGTAAATGGTTTAGTTCTCAAACCTTATTTTTCATGAGTTTTGTTTCGTTCTTTTATCTTGTACATAAATAATTTGATTTGGTTGTTTATTTTGATTTGTTTTATTTATGTTTTGTTGTAGTTAGATCTTGATTGATTTCGATAAGCAAGAGGAAAACTTTTGGTTGCATGGAGTGTATCAGAATTCTGGAGTAATTAAATTCCTTTAGTGTAAGACTATGTACTATTGTTTTATCTGAAAGAATTTCTTCTAGTTTAGCAGTTTTCCTGAATGGTTATGAACACATTGAAGTCCTACTTAATCCTTGTAAAATAAACCAGGATCAAAAGGTCTGGAATACTATTTTGAGGCTCCATCCATCTCACATTTAAAATTTCCTAGGGAGTGACAGCAAAAGACCCATGGAAAGGAAGCAAGGTAAACAGTATATTATATATAAATGATCCCATGTCAAGAATTGAAAGCCAAAAGGAAGATAAGAGTAAAAAACTCCTATAAAAGCATTATGTATCGAAACAAAGTATTGAACCATATAAGTACCAAATTGCCAAAGTTCTTCTCCATCTGTGAGCTGAAAGTTAAATACATCTCTCACACAAAAGGACACTATGGATAGAAGATCCTAAATAAAAAAAAATTTAGAAAGAAGGGCATGCAGGAGGACTCACAAAGGACAAAAAGTCCAAAAGCACAAAAGTGCAAAATGACATGGGAATGAGGAACACATGAATAGTTATGTTTACCATATGTTACAATCCTGTGGTGTCCAGGCTAGAAGCTACCTAAAGACAGAGGTAATAAATGAAACTCATCTTCCTAGCCTCAAAATAGTTATCTTGACTCGGAAATCTTGGCTTCCTTTCTCCTAAATTGGACTATATTTGCCATTCGGGAAATCTAGACATCTAGAAGAATTCAACATGTTGGTTCTATTGTTAAACAGTCTGATACTTAAGAAATAAATTGTCAAGAGATCTAGGTTCACCAGATAGTCACCAATTGTTGCAGCTGCAACTGTTTTCCAAAAAATTTGAAATTTTGGATCCTCCTCTTAACTTTTATCTTGCCTAAAATTGTTTGGATTCATGAAATCTGTTTTTGTTTCCCCTCTGCTACATGTTTGGATTGTTTTGACGTCAACTGTTTGAGTTGTGGAATTTGAAGATTGGATTTCAGATGTTGCTCGTTTGATCTACGATTTCTTTCTTTGATATTGGGAGTTTATATCATTGTTTTCGCTATTGTTTTGGAGGTGGAACAAGCTTTTTGTTGCTGCCTAGCCGAAAGTATGTTGGAACTTAATGTTTTAGTTTGGTTGTTCGAAAGTCATTTAACCATGCATCGGAGCCTTATTTCCCTTTGTGGCCACTGTTGTGGAAGATGAACGATGTTTTTTCTTACGGATAGCTTTGACTGTCCAATGCTGTGATGTTATTTTTTTGACTTACTTTGAGCTGTCGGAGGTTCGCTAAAGCTTGAGTCGGTGATTTGTTGACCTTTATGAAGCCGCTGTTTTGGAGATAAAATAAGCTTTTGGACCATTGTACAACTTTAAGTTTTCCAAGAACTTAACGTTTTCACGATTTTTCTGCGCCATATCGAAAGTTTTATAACTTTGATCGAGGGTGGTAGTCTGATTTCCTTCTACCATTACGGCTCCCAAGTAAACTAAGTGTTTGCCATTGTAACCGCTCCACTCGCCAATGTTTTGTTACGGTTTTCACTAATATGTGTGTTTTTCGCAGAGCCCATAGTATTTTCATCTTCCACCATTGCGGCTGTGTACTGCGCTAACATCCCGACGTTATGTTGCCCTATTCACCGACAAGGATTTTTCTCCCGATGCTTTAGTGTTTAGTTTTTCAGACGCCAATGGGCTTAATGGTCCTACGGAACTCGTTTTCCATCTGAAGCCCTCCATTGCGGATGTTATTTAAACTATCCTCCCTATGTTTTAATAGTTCAGGCTGCTGATAAGGTTTTTCCCACCATTTTGTGAGTTTTTAACCTTTATTTGGGCGGCGGTGGTCTCTAATTCGTGTTAAGGGTTTTGTGACAAAAGCACAGTACAAGGCCTCATTTTGTTGATCAGTTTTATTATTAGTTTGGTTGAAAAGATGCAGTCCTAATTAAGGTTGAAGTTTTGTTTTAACTACAGACAGACTCAGAAGATTCCTCAGATTACTGCTATGAGGAGACATAGCTGAAGGATAAAGCTGAGAAAAGTTGGTTGAAGAAGTGACAAGCAAAGTATGTTCTGAAATCGACGGGAGCTAAGAAAGGACAAATAAAATACAAGGAATACTTGGTGGCAACAGAAGTCTAGGCTTGGAAAGGGCCCATCAGTTACTAAGCTGGTACTGTTATATGAAGGATTCATAAAATTCAATCTGAAATGTAACATATTGCCTAAATCATGAGCACTCACAAAAGGACAAAAATTGTGAGATTAAACGTTTTTGGGGAGCCCAAGAGTCGTTCGTGGGCAGACCAATAGTTTGGTTCTTTTTGTATAAATATAGAAGATTTAGATAAGAATGGGACTTTTTCCCAGTTAGATTGGAAGACATATTGTAAGAATAACTATTTCCTTTTGCAATAAATAATTACAGTTTGCCTGTTGGAGAAAGCTTGGTGGAATGTTCAAATGTTATGCTATGGATTTGTTGAAGAGGAACTATTTCATTTTCAGCTTTGTGTCCATTAACTGTGAGATCATTCTAACTCTTTGAACCTATGTTCTTGTATGAGTGATCTTTGGTTTGTTTTAAGAAAACTTCCACTATGAGTAATGAATGTTGTTTGTAGACAATTGGCTATCTGGTTGTTCAAATATCTTTAAATGTTCATGTGTTTGAAAGAAGTATCAGCTATCTGTGATTTCTTTTTTATAATGCATGCACAAAATACATTACTCATTAACAAGTGATAATATTTCTCCCTAGGGATAGGTTAGGTAGTTAGTTTTAATTTGTTGCTGTGTGTGTGATTTAGATGTAAGAGAGTCTAAGACGAGAGGTAAGAACCTGCGCATCACATTGTGAACACTCCTTGCATTCTCAATCAACCTGCATTTTAGGTAGCCACTTGCATATCATACTTAAAGTCAAAAAATACAAAAATATACACGGTGAACTGGGCCGCAACTGATAAAACCTTTTATTTTTGTCACTTGACCTATGGTAGCCGGACCGCAAACCGGAGGGATTCCCTACACCAAACAGTCACGAGCTAGTTGGGAACGTTGACTGGGGAGAATCTTTTGCTGTTGTTGCCTGCAAATTTCTAGGCCTCAACACATTCATTTCCAATCCTAGCCAATAATATGTCTCCTCAACTAATTCCTTTGTCTTATTGACGTGAAAGTGTCATCATAGTTGTCCACTATGCAATTCCTTGATCAGATTCTTCCTCATTGATTGTTTATGGATGCATAATTGATGTCCTTTAAACAAGTATCCCTCATGGATAAAATAATCCAAGTATGGAGTTCTATTGAAACGTCATTGTAACTTCCTTCCACTCCTTCCATGCTTTAGAAAAATCATTCTTGACTTCATAGTTGTCCTTTTATCAACTCTAACCCTGTCAATTGCATTTTCATTGTCCATAGTAATGTGAATGTTGGAATTGATGAATTAACGACTTTGTTGGTCTTTTTTGAATTATGTTTCAATGCAAAAGTGTAAATCTATAGGAACTCGAACCACTTCATATGTCTCTGATTCAAATTTGCATAAGTATTTATATACCTTAGAGCTTGGTGATCGGCAAACAAAAAAAATCATTTGGCAACAGATAATGACTCCACTTATTTAATGCATGAACAATGGCATGCAACTCATGGTCATAAACCGATCATTTATGATTTGCATATTCCAACTTCTCATGGAAAAATGAAATCATTCATCCTTCTTGGCTCAATAATTCTTCAATTTTGAATCCACTAGCATCACAGTCAACCTAAAATACCTTTTCGAAGCTTGGGAGTTGTAAAACTTCTCCGAAATTATCCCTCTCAAAATCTACCTAAAATTATGAAAATTTCATTGGGAATCCTTCATCCAACTATAATCACCCTTTTTCATGCACATCGTCAATTGTCCACATATTTGAATAAAATACTTAATGAACTTCCTGTAAAAATTGGCAAGTCCATGAAAAATCTTTACCTCCATGGCACTAATCGGTTCAGGATAGTCTAAGATTGCTTTCACCTTCTCTAGGTCTATCTTCATCCCTTGGCTTGAGATTACAAATACTAATTATGCCAACTCCTCCTACATGAAGGAACACTGCTGCAAATTTACTAATAGATTTTATTGACTCAAATTATATAGTACTTGTCTCAAATGAGCCGAGTGTTCTTCCTTTATCTTTCTAAAAATAAGAATGTCATTGTGATAGACAACAATTAATTTTTCTAGAAATTGATTCAATACTTTGTTCATTATCTTCATAAATATACATGATGCATTTGCCATTCCAAAATCCATAACCAACCACTCATACATTCCTTACTTCATCTTGAAGGTTGTATTCCACTCATCACCTTGAAGAATGGATATAGTGATATCCACTGGATATAGTTATATCCACTCGTTAAGCCTCTCTTGGTGAAGTATGTCACTCCACTCAAAGAGTCGATCAAGTTGTCCATTCTTGGAAATGGAAATTTATACTTGATGGTGATCTTATTGATGTCCCTTGAATTGGTGCACATCCTCCATTCTCTTCCTTTATTTGGTGTTGGTATATATGGTACTACACATTAAATTAAGATATTTATAATGACCTCTCTTTCCAGAAACTCTCAAACCTTAAAATTCACTTTAGTGTTTGTTGGGCCTAGGGAAAGGAAATAAGAATTCACTTAGAATTATTCCTAAGTATCGAGAAGAAATAATGAAGAAGAAGAGAAAGAAGTCATGAGAGACGAAACGACAAGAATCCACGATAAAAGAAAGATGCATGATAGAAGGAAGATGTGTGATAGAAGGAAAGGATGTGACAGAGAAATAATGAGGCATAGTGGAGCCATGTCAAAAGGTATGTAGCAGCACAATGGTTAGACAAAATCAGGTCAGAAGGATTGTGGGTACGAGGTCATCTAGAGTTGGTAGAAGTCACACATACGAAGATATATTTGTAATTCAATCCGTTAGTTCCTATTGTCATGCGTATCTAGAAAAGGAAAGACAACTTGTTAGGATAACTGTATGAAGTCAGCTGAGATAGGGACATGTAAGGAGTCTATAAAAGGAGGAACCCATGTTGTATGTGGGTTATATTCTCCACTGTTAGAGTGTTAGCCTCTGAGAGTTGTTATCTCTTTAGTGTTTGTTATATATGAGTATGATTGTAAGTGTGTTTGTTTCTTTACTAAGTGCATTGAGTTGAAGAACCCTCAGCTGAGTGCGTAGGGGTGTAGAGGAGAATGAGTCGATATAGGTTTTCTATGGATCAGTAGTAGATTCTATTAGAGAAAGACCAGAGATAGAATATATGAGAGAATGAAAGGAATGAAAGAGTCTGTGTAGATAAATAAGAAGATATAGAACAAAGTCTACAGCTTAGTGCACAGACAGAAGGTGCATATATTTCTCATGCTAGATGAATAGAACTTTTGTTTTTTTTTCCTCGAATGTTTTCCACATTAGGTTCTATGTATATGAATAAATATTGAATGTGCTTGAGTTACCTGTATAGATGTTGCGTTGAATGAATGGTTATATATTTTCTTATGAATGAATAGATGCATATCCATTGCACTATTATAAGTTGAATACATTTATGCTACAATGGGGTTGTTGTTATATTAGTTGCAAAGGAAAAGTTGGTTTGCAATATTACCATTCATAATAAGCATAAGTAATCCATCTAGGATCTTGGGTCAAGCACCTTGGTAAATGATTGAGGTACCAAAAACCCCCCACCCAAATCCGAAAACCTGGTTCTGGAAGTTACCATAGAAATATATCTCGGGTGAGATTGCATCTGTGTCACATGTGTTATTCTATGAAATGACACTTCTTCGTCTGATTAATAACACTGCATGAGTCAGTACACAAAAGGACAATATGGATTGGAGTTTCCTAAAGACTATAGATGAAGTGAATCCTTAACACATTTTCTCCCTTCAGCTTTACCTTTGTTTACAAGGAAGTTTGTCTTGAACTTGTGAATTTTTCTTGTGACAAGTCGCGTGTCACCCACGGGTATGCTCATATACAACCCACAAGTCAACTATGCAACATTGTAATCATGAGTTGTCTTTATATAAGTCATGATTCATTTTTGAGTTTCCAGTATATCCACCCATGGTTACCTTAAGAAAAAATTTAAAAATAAAATATGATAAGTCTAGGGGAAGTTGGGTTTGAAATCATAACTTCCCTAACTCCCCTAACTATCATAGGCCTCATAACCTCTCCTTATAAGCAATTATAAATAGAGGGGAGGGGTATAGGATTAAAAATAAAGTTTGGAGAGAAAAATAATGCAATTAGGCATCCATTCGAGAGAGTAGAAAGAGAACTCAGTTTCTTGGTCAGTAGAGAAGCTTTTCTAAGATAGGGTTGTAATATTCCCTGCAACTTATTAATAAAGAGTGAATTTCTCCCAAATTTTCTTTGCATATGTTCTTATTTTATAAATTATGAAATGTATTGCTATTTGTTCTTATATTAAATTATAATATTTTCATGTTTATTTATATAACTATCACAATTCTTATGGAGAAACATCAACTTATTTTGCAGGTGCAGAAGATCCGGAGCTTGAGGATCATTGGAGAAGGAACAATAAATCTTGGATAAATCATTCCTAATAAGGTACATGCCCCTTTCATCCCTTTTCTCTTATATATGTTTTTGTAATCTATTATGTTTGCAATCCAAAACCTAGTACGTTGGTGACCCTAGGACCCGAAGTCATAAGGTAGATATACCTCACAACAAAATTGGTGACTCCAAAGAGGAATAGAATTTGTTTTGGGTACTTTCCAATTAGGTTAGTAGTCCAATTTTATGATCTCTTGTTTATATGTTGATTTTCTTTTACCTTTGTTTTAGTCAATATTGATATATTCTTAGGCTCTCCAGTATTTCAATTTTTCTTTTGAAAAAGTTGAGATCCACTTGCGGGTTGTTGTGTTAACAATCGTGAGTGTTAAATTGTAATCACGAGTTGTCTACATAACATTTGTGATTCACTCACGGGTTTTCCACTGGACAGTATCGGTTTTTCTGTAGTAGGTGTCCAAAATTTTAGGGTTTGTCCCTATTTTGACTACTTTGGGGCTTTGAATACTTTTATAGGGATTCTCCTTGAGTATGTGTTGATATGTTACAAGGTACATTCATTTTAACTTGGCTTACAAGTTTGTATTGAGTAGGTTAGGGTTTATCGTGTGTGCAAGCTTGTTTAGGTATTTCCCCTTGGCTTGTTTGGTTAAAGTGTAAGTGGTTCTGTAAGTTCTTGTCCTCTATCAGTTCTCTGAGATGATTGTTTGCATATGATTAATTTAGTAGTATTCTGAACTTTTCAATTTTCCCAAATCTTTGATTTAATTTCCTTTCAAAGCTTCTAATGAAGTCCAAGTAGGGTCTTTAGGCCATCTTTACAGCTCTTGTCAAAGTGGTGATTATAAGGTCTGGACATTATTTCTTGCATTTATACATTTTCATATTCTCTAGCTTTCTTACTTGCATTAGTTTTCATTTGCTTTTTATTTTTGAAAATAAAAATAAAACAAAGCATTTGTAATTGCATTGTCAGTCTCATATAGGTTCTTTGTACCTTTGTTTTTAAATTGTTTTTCAAAAAGAAAATTTCAAAAAAAGAAGTCTTGTGTTTTCAAAGTCTTAAATGTATTTCATTTGTTTTGAAAAGAAAAGAGAAAGCATGTTAATAGAATTTATATTTTAAAATTATTTACATAATCTTTGCTTTCAGTTGAGTCAAAACACAATCAGTTGCACTTTTGCTACCTTTAAGTAATATCAACCTTAAAAAGAATGATATAAATTAAAATTTATTAGTAACACTTTCTTTCTAGGGTCATACATCAACTATCATAGGCTAGAATCTTGGACTAGGATATCTTTAACTATCCAAGATAATTTGAACTCAGACTTAGTGGCTTATCATTAGGTAAATCCAAGTTTGCAAGAGATCATCCGGAAAGCTCCTCTAAGACAGGAGTTAATAATGAGGTCATGTGAGGAGTTGGTTTCAGAGATAAGCCTCCAATACTTCGTTCAAGAATAAACAAAGATTGTTGTGCATACGAGAGTTCTTTTGGTACCACCTTTGGGCCCCATGAGGTGCTAGTGCCTATTTGAATTTTGGGCTTAGCTATCCTACGCATGCACACTAGTCATACCTATGACTGTTCCGCCATAATATTTTTATAAGATTGGTAGCTTTAATATCTAGACTCTTAGGTTCTTTCACGGGTGACAGTGGAAGGCTATTTCCACTATAGCTAGGGTGGATATGGGAGGAAGCCCCAGATATCAATTTGGGAAGGAGATTTGGTGACTCAAATTCTTACACCGAGAGAACATATCATGATACCTTGGGTAACTACTCTTTGATCTTCACTAATTTTTTCTCGGCGCTAATCATCCCAGGAACTCCTTTGGAAGGTGTATCTTTCACCTTCCTATGTTTGTGATACTTAGAATTTTTTAGTAGTGTGCTTTGTGGCATGCTTGTGATCTATTCCATCCTTTCGGTGTGTTATTTGAATCTTTATCTATGGAGGATCAACCTCCCCATAGGTCTAGAAGGTTGTGAAACCTTCCTCCAATCTTAATAGTGGATCCTCCACCGCCACCTCAAAGGTAGAGATTAGACACAAACAGTTCATTTGAATCGACTGAATTCAGTAAAAGTATAGGGAAACCTAAATGTTGTTATATTCAAATCGATCCCTTTTCAGTGGATATTGAATATTTGCAAGCTGAAGAGTTTGCAAGAAATTACAATTCTTCTCTCAATGACCTTAGAGATCTCATTTTAGTGAAATTTCATCCATTTGGTCCTCCTGTTGTTGGTGTTCCTTTGAGTGTTGTAATTTCTAGTTTAGGAGAAGGTGCGGGGGATATTTCCACCCCCAATTCATGCTTGATGGCTCATGTTGTTTCTCCCTCACCCGTGACTTCACCTAGAACAAGGATATCTATTGCACTAGTAGTGTCATTAAACTTTTGTTCATCTACCCAGATGTCCCCAAGTGGCCGAGTGGATAGTCCATTAGCACCCTCACACAATTATTTTCCCTCTGGAATGTTTGTTATAGGGATACATAGTGTCCCTTTTTCTTCTTCTCCCTTTTTCCAAAACACTCAAAGCGGTCCTAGTACTTCCAATCCTTTTTTCCAAGTCTTTTTGTGGTATGGGGGATACATTCCTCCATCTGCTACTTATGTAGGTCCATCACCTAATTATACTAGTGTTTATTCTAGAGGTTTGAATCCCTTTTCAGACTTCAACTTCCATACTTATAGTCAAGTGTCAACTGCTCCTTTCAGAATCTCTCCCTTCTCAATTTTTAGTGGGGGGTTCTCAGCTCCCTTTTCTGCAACTCTATCCTCGGCTGGAACCGACTAAACACAATATCACACACCAAAATTTAGTAACCTTTTGGACTTTGGGTGGAACCCTTTTCAAAACCTTGCTATTTCTTCATAGTCGGTGGTTGGGGGAAACCCAAACCTCTCTTTCAAGAGCCCTAGTGTGGGTACTTCCTTTCCTCAGACTCTTCAATATCAATCTTCGGTTGGGCTCCATCTACCCTTTCTTTCAATTTTAAACTTTCCAAACTTATCGAAACTACTGAATGACCCTGTGTGCCATGATCCAACATGGCCACTAGTCCCCATTAAATTACCTTCAGACATCCCTAAATTTGAAGGGAAATTTGGTGAGCACCGAGGTGACCATATCACGACGTTCCATTTTTTGTGCTCTTCCAACTCACTAAATGATGATTTTGTTTGGTTGAGGCTATTTCAATTAACTCCATCGATTGTATAAAAAAAGTGGTATATTGAACTCCCGTCGGAAACATATGACAATTTTCTTGACTTAGTAACTATTTTCTTGAATCACTTTGAACTTCCTGTCCGGTATGATTCCGATATAGACCTTCTTTCAACCTTTTGACACAGTAAGGCCACGGATATACTTGATCACATTCAAGAGTGGAAGAGGAGAAAGGGGCTTATCAAAGCCAATATTCCTCTCAAGTTCTTATTGGAATGGTTTTTGAATTCCTTATCGCCTTATATTTCAAAAGATGTTTCCACATTGGGAGTGACTACGAATGAAGAAGCTATTCTCATGGCCCAACAACTGGATTTGATATATGCCCAGTCTGGGATTCTATATGAGATCATCCCTGAAGCACCGAGGTATAATACCAACATTTCCAAACCCAAGCCTAGACCCCATGCTGATGGTGTGGTGGGTTCAATTGACACACCGACTGTAGAGTCACTGGCTAATAAGGTTAGGGTAATTTATAGGGGGGGATTTCTCCAATTTCCTATTTTTTTGGTTTTTTTCAAAAAATAAATTCGCTATTTGGTCTTTTTTAGCATCTAATATCGCCTATATTAAATAAAATATTTTTTTAATCATAACATTCGTCAAAATTTACACATTTTAGTGTTAATTTTATGTTTCATATTTAATATTCACCTACCTATCTATAAACATGTTTTTTTCAATCCAAAACAATCGCCTAGAATAGTATACTTAAGTATAATATTAGAATCCTTAAAAAATACCCTTATTAGAAGTCCATGAATTTTCAGTGAAGCAATCTACACCGAAGGAAGATAAGGATGTCACCCCCTCATCCTAGAATGCAAATGTATATTAGGAACAATATAACCAAAAGGGCACTCAGGAACCTGGTGGGAAAAAAGAACAAAGGGAAGAAGGGTTAGGGGAATCAAAAAAAGAAGAAAGCCATGATCAATGCTGAGGGGGTAAAAAAGAGAAAAAGAAGGTCGAATTCCCTTGCAATATTTTCTAGGAATACCATTTGACCTATCAATTCCCCTTAATGGATCAAGCATATAAGTTTCTAAAACAACAATGTCCGATCGTCCTCAAGGATCTGTTTCCCCAAGGACAAAATGCAACTTCTAGTTCAAAAGACGTTGGGGGATGCAAAGTTCTCCTTCCACTGATTAAGCATATATCAATATGGTATGATCCCATACTTTGTTACAAACCAAACCTAAGTATTATGAAATATAGTCTCAACAAAAATATAATCAAACTATCGAGACATCAACCGGTTGATGCTATGGCAAAGAGACCCAAAGGTGTCTTTAGAAAGACATTTCATAACCCTAATGTGAGGGCTGCTTCAAACTACTTAGTTGTAGAAGATTTATCCAAAACACCTTGTGCAATGCCAGCCTCAGAAGTGCTACAAATTTTTCCTTCACAGTAGTATGCACTCTTGGTGGGTATATGAAGTATGGATTATGTGATCCTGTTAGCTAAGTTTAACCTTTTTGATGTCAAGCTACGCCTACCTTACCATGTGGCCTTCTCCATTGATGTTTTCCATGGTGTAAAAATAGTTGGATGAACTATTATCAATGAATGTTCTTGTGGAAATTGAACCCAAGAGATATAACAATTACACCCACAAAATTTCTAATTAAACATGCAAAATTAACATCAAAGGAGACTAAAATTGGAGCATAACACTAATCTGTATTGAATAAGTGTACAATAGAAAAGCTTGTGAAGTAATAAGATTCTGAAATATATAATTACATGAGAGATTCGAATTCATAAGGATTCCATTTGAAATAGTCAAAAAGTAGGCTTACTAAATCTAGTCAAATCCCCCATAGGTGCATAAAGAAGTTTCCAAATCCACTAAGATGCTCACAAATTGGAAAAGTCAAGTAGGAAAGATAATAAGGGTTGTAAAGACAACTCATACATGCTTTTATTAGGAGAAAAGGATGGAGGATGGTGTGGGAAAAAAACAAGTCAACTACACCTAGTCTAGCTTTTCCTTTTGACTTAATTCTAAAAAAAACAGGAAGCTTTACAGAAAAAGCAGATATGAACTTTGGAGGATCTGGAATAAAGTAGACATGATAAATATGGTTTCTAGGAGGTTTCCCAAGCACTCCATGACTCATTTTTATCAAGTGTTGACTTCTATGACATGTAGAAGGCAACTAGCATAGAGTGGAATCTAGGAGACTAGGTAATAAGACCAAAATGATTTAATTAATGTATAAGGTAGGTAACTATGGGTTGATTATTCTAACACCCCCCATTAATACTGACTTTATGAGTAAATATCAGAAAACTATAGGGCCTAGTAACAAGGATTAGTCACCATTTACATACTGCTTTTCCATTCAACCAAGGAAAGAGGCAAAAACCTAGTGGGAAAAATCCTCCCTTAAACATGGACAGTAAAACAAAATTTGAAAATCTTGTCATCAATCATGCTTCACACCATGATCAGAAATCCCTAGTAGTTATTTGATATTGCTGAATGTGT